>CABHPR010144071.1:0-12392 GCA_902168415.1 Peromyscus melanophrys
AGAGAGAGAGAGAGAGAGAGAGAGAGAGAGAGAGAGAGAGAGAGAGAAGAGGAGAGGAGAGAGAAAAAGAGAGAGAAATGCTATATACAATCTCTATTCTTTTAAATTTGTTTGTATCTCATTGAAAATACTATAGAGTGAATTTTATTTTACTTGCAGCCAAACACATTCTTAGTGGAATCAACTAGTAATCCAGATCTCTTGCCACCAATCCTGATGACCTGAGTTGGATCCTTGAGTCACCAGTGGTGGAAAGAGAGAACTGCCTCCTGCAAATTGTCATGTGACCGACCTCCAGGTGTGTGGCAAGGAATGCACAGGTGCATGCACTCCTGCACCAGCCCTCACACACCTAAATGTAATGCAATTCTTTAAAAAGAGGCATTTCTAGTAATAGTAAGAGGAGACTATAGCAGTGCTTCAGCATTGAAATGTTATCTAAAACTGACACTGGCCCTTGAGTCTTGGATGACTTCCTGGAGTGTAGGGGAGGAAAGTTGTCAGGTCTTCAATCAGCTAATAGTCTCCTGGTAGATCTTAGAGCTCCGAGGTCCCACTTATTCCACACCGTACATGGAGCAGCTGCTGCTGCCACCGCCCACCCCCTCGCCTCTGTTTCCTCCTTTGCCTCTTCTTCCTCTTTCTTCTCTTCTTTCTCCAGCCGTGATGCCCAGTGACCTGTGGGACTGGGAGAAAGCTGACACAGCACCAGCTCTGCAGCGGCATGCTGTTCTGTGTGCACTCTAAACCAGTCACTAACTTAATAGGAGCAAAACGAAACTAAACAAAAAACCCCCAAACGAAAAAAAACCTGGAAATGTGTTTCAGATTCAGTGACGTCTACAGTTGCATCGTCTTGTCGTTTGAACATTAAGGAGATTTTTAGTTTGACTTTTGTGTCAAGATAGAAGACCCCCTTATGTGTGATTATACAGATTACTAAAAAATACACCTTAAAATATGTCTGTTTTCATTTTTGTCGATACAAGTCTCCATAGTAATTCTACTCGTTTGCAGATTGTGTGTGTCATGAATTATTGCAGAAAGGCCACTGAATTGGTTTCTAGAAGACTCTGAACTAACCATGGGTTGTTTGTCAATTTAATTCTCTTCTCTGTCACACTTGCACGTGCAAGGAAAAGGTATTGGACAATATGCATTTAGAGTTATTTTCAATTGTAAGATGTTTCTACTTGTAAAAAAAAAAAATCTTCCTGGTTGTTGGAAACCCTTGAGGATTAGTTGATTCAAACAGCAACAAAACATCCTTTGCAAAACCAAAGTCCCCATGTCCTCATTAGTTACCCCAAAGAGCACTGGGGTAACTAATGCCTTTTAATTTTAAGATCTCAGAGGGTTTGCCATATACCAGTGTCCACCACCATGAGAGAAATTATCTGGGGATGGAATATTGCAGGTAGATTTGAGTTTTATGATGACATTTTACAATGCTATGTCTTGATAATCTATTGACAGTATATTTTAGTATAGTTAACATTTTTTTTTTGAAATAACCTCTTAGTGTCTTCAAGTCAATATGTTACAGATTTCCAAGAATGTATTAAAATTGGTTGGAAAGTAAGAGAAGATTCCAATAAAGCAGGTAATACTAGGATATTAACGTTCTAGGTATCTGCTTCCTAATATATATTATTACTAGTATAAACACTCTACTTAACTTAGGGGATCATAGTTCATGAAAGAAAGAATTTTCATTTGACTGGAGAATTTTATGGTGCTGATGCTTCTGTCACAAAATCTTACTAGATATTTTGAAGCAGTTATATTCAGCCATTTCCTACAGGTAAAATTACATCAGAGCAAAGAAAAGCTCTTTGTGAGTTAAGCTTATGTTTGCATTTTTGCCTTTCAGCTCACATGGAAGACATAAAGGAATAAAATTTTGATATTGTATTCCAGGAAAATATTAAGACACAAAGAACAAATTACTTGATTTCTACCCCTTGTTCCCTTTTATAGTTTTTAAATGACTGTCTCCTGAGTTATTCTGATATTCTAATTAGTACTCTGTAATCTTCTAACTCACTGTATTTTTTATAATTTCAAGAGAAAAATGTGACTTAAGAAAAAGGTAGCTGTCTATTTGGAGGGATGAGGTAGTTATGAATTAATAACAGATAAAAAATTAGAGAGGCTGCCAGTTTCAAAGGCCGGGGGAAGAATGTTAACTTTGCAAATACCTGTTCACAAATTAATTTTTTTATACAGTGTGTCTGGCCAGTGTCTAGGTACTAAAAATGACTTGAGGTGAGTGATTTCTTTTCATTAAATATTTTTTCAAGTATGAAAAAACCTCAAGATACTCCTTTGAGAAGAATTGTATTGCTGTGCTACAAAATACAGACATGCATAGTTTTCTAATGATTTCATAAACATATAAATGGATACGTGAGTGTATACTGAATTTTATTCCATATCTCTTGCCTTCTATATTATAGGGGGTTTTTTTTGTTTTATTTTTTAAATCAGAGCCATGGGCTGGAGAGATGACTCAGTGGTTAAGAGCACTGACTGCTCTCCCAGAGGACCCGGGTTTAATTCCCAGCACCCACATGGCAGCTCACAACTGTCTGTAATTCCAGATCCAGGGGACCGGACACCCATGGCAAAACACCAACGCACATAAAATAAAAATAGATAAATTAAAATCAGAGCCATATGTCAATACATATATTTAAAACGTCAAATGATTTCATAGAATATGTAAAAGTCAGCTGTGAATCCCAGTTCTCACTTCTTCTCTGATTTTCCCCCTTTTCAACTGTTTGACTGGCTTTGTTTTTATTTATTGCTGTCCTCCTGGTCAGTGTGCTCCTGTCTCTACTTCTCTCCTTTCTACTGCTGTCCCCAGTGGTCCCCTGCTTTGAAAGGAAGATTAACTCTTTCCTCCCCAGCAAACAGCTTTTTTCCCCCTCTCTGACCTCCTTTCCCTCAAGACTCCCAGGATGGTTAAGGCAGTGGATTTGGGTAGATCCGAGTCTCCACACTGCTGTGTAACTTTAAAAATGTTAGACGTGGTTGCCATCTGCTACACTACGCTGGTGTTCCCCCACTCGATTTGATTTTCATTGGCGCGAATTATTGTGATGTTTTGTTATTTACTTAGTTTCTAGGTCACTAATTTTTTTCTCATTTTGCTCCCCCACTCCCCACACACAGTTGTACAAATCTTGATGTTAGTGACACTTCTTCCAGAACCCCTGGTCTGCACCTTTTTTGGGCTGATTGCTGCCCTGGGCTGTGTGGCTGTCATCCATGGCGGCCCCTGAATTGCCATGTGGGGGACCTCTTCTCCTGTGAGGTCTGCTGGCATCCAGGTCTTCTTTCTTCATCACCCCAGGGTGCACTGGAGGTCACGATTTTGAGACCTTTCTTATCAGGCTCGTGATTGATGGCTTAGTTGGTACGGAGTCCTGGGTTGGGCATTATTTTCCCTCACGATTTCAAAGGCATTTGTGCCATTTGTTTTTATGTCTCCAGCGTGGCATCTAGAGGAACCACCCTAGTTTGTCCTCACGCCTTTGTCCCCAGCTTGCGTGGTGTTGGCAGGATTTTGTTTGTTTTTAACGGTGGTTGGCAGCTGTCGTTTCCTGACATTCCACGCTGTGCTTTGGTGGAGAGAACCCAAATCCTAAGTTCCGCAACATCGTCTTGGAATTTCCCCTCAATCTCCTATAGCAATCCTTAATTTTCAATGCTTTCAGTTTGTGTTTTTCAGCTATGTCCTATTTTCTGGGAGATTTTCCCCCTTGAAATTTGAGCCTTTTATTGTATTTCAAATTTCTGTCCGCCACTCTTTTTCTGCTTGTTTTATGATATCCCACTGGTGATTTTCTTTCATGGGTGCCATGTATTTTATTTATTTACTCAACTTCAGAAAACATTCATTCATTCATTCATTCATTCGTTCATTCATTCACTTATTTGAGACAGGGGAAAATGTTTAGTTCTTTATGCATCTGAGCGTTTGCCTGCATGCATGTCATGGACCACGTGCTTGCGTGGCACCCTCGGAGGTCAGAAGAGGGTGCTTAGATCTCCTTGGGCCTGGAGTGACAAACAGTTGTGAGCCACCATGTGCGTGTTGGGGACTGAACCTGGATCCTCTGCAAGAGCTGCCAGTTGTCTGAACTTCTGGGCCATCTCTCTGCTACCTAGTGACTTTCTTTTGAGACTCTGGCCCTTGAATTTCTGAACATCTTACTTCCACCTTTCAAGTGCTAGGATTACAGGCTTGTGTCACCATACTGGAGGCCAGGAGAGCACTCTGCTGAGAACTGTATGCCCCATCTCCATGTATTTTAACTTTAGACTTTAAAAATACGTGTATATAAACTTATACGCTCTATCTCTGCTTACTCTGAGCTATTATATTTTTTTTCTGTGTTTTTGTTGTCTTTTCTTATTAATAGCTTTTCTCAGATGTCTGGCAATTCTTGTTTGTCTACTTACATTCAAGAGTGTTAGGTCTTTTATTGGCGGAGTTCTCAGTAATCTGATCTTCAGGCTATCTCTCTTAGACTGGCCGGATAGTCCACATAAGAGTCTTTCGAGCCCCAGTGTTAGGAGGATAATCATGGAAGTCAGGGCTCCGGAGTCAGCTGTGTTTAGTGCTGGACTGTGTGTCTCCTGCATCCCAGCCTCACTTCGTTCTTCTGTGTCCTTTGTAACTTGTGCCTGAGGGGTCCTAGATGTGAGACCTTGTTTGAGCTTTTTAGGGAAAAGATGTGCAGTCTTTGGTGGTTGGGCAGTCACCTGGCTCCATGAAGTCGGGGAGAGGTCCTAAAATCCAATCCCTTCTTCAAAGGGCTTTGAGCTAGTCTGTTGTAGTACTGTGTTCATCGGCTTCTGGAACCTGGATCTGCTCCTTGCTGAGCTTCTCATCCATTCTGTGGGAGCCATGTGCAGTTCACTTCCCCACTCTGCTTGTTTAGACCGTGTGATGAGGTTGGCAGCATCAGTTACTGCGTGGTTCTCTGTGCCCTATTGGCCTGATGATTGTAGCTGCATCTGACGTCCAAGCGCCTGCAACACTTTCAAAACTATTTAAAAGTCATCTCTTTTAAAATTATTGTGGTGCAGTTTCAGGGGCAGGTCTTCGGCTTGCCACTTGGCTCAGAAGCCTTCCTCTTCTTTTCCTCGCTGACAAGCAATCTGGCCCGAAGGATAGATGTCAGGTGAGCATTTCCCTGGACAGTGGTCCTGAACAGAAGCACACATGGTCCCTGATTAGAGCCTGCGCCTTTCCTGTTTCTAGGAAGAGGTAACATTGTGGGGTCATAGTGGATGTTGTAGATGCATGCTGTCTTTTTCTCTTGCATGCCCAGGGGACTGGCACATTCACACTCTGAGGGAGTGGGGTTCAGGTGTGTGTCTCTGCTGTCAATGGCTTTGGATCCCTTTTCATGGTCTGTTTGTCATGTGGCGTTGGCCTCCTCTTCTGGAAGATCAAGGCATCTCTCTGTGGAGCGTGGGTGATCAGCAATGGAGGTACAGCGTGTACAGTCCTGGGTGTGGATCTTCCTTTCCTTCCATGAAGGTTGAGGCTGATGATTGGATCGGATGGGCCGTTCTAATTCCAAATGTCTGCCATTACGCATTTTCAATATCAGTATGTACTTTTGAATGTCTTAGTGTTTGACGGGTGAGTGGGGTTGGTTGTTAAATATCAGAATTCTGCATCTGAAATGATCCACAGAGGCATTGTAGCCTATCCTTGTGGGCCAGAAGCTGCTCGGCGGCGTAGGTGCGTTTCTGTATTGGGCTTCCTGTACCCTCCTCTTGTTGCCATTTTCCACTTTGCTTATGGCTCTTCCTCGTCTGTATTGGGCTTTTCGATTTCTGCAGAAAATAAGTCCTTTGGCTCCTCAGACAAACTGGTCCCCTTATTCTCTGTCTGATAACTTCCACTTTCAGCTAAGGCAGCCCTGCCCCACCCCAGGCTTCCCATTGAAGTTGGGTTACCTTCGTTAGACATTTCCCCCCAGCTTTTGGAAGTATAATTGATAGATGATCTGTTCAACTTTCTCAAGGTCCACAGCCCTTTCTCACTATCAGTATCAAACTACCAGTTTGTGTGATCCCCCACTTACTGTGTGACTTCCTCTCTGGACTCTAGCTTCCATGAGGGCAGGGGGCATGTCTTCCTGTTACCTTCAGCGCCTCCCTCTCGGGATGAAGGAGCAGCCAATCACTATTGATCAAATGAATGAAGACTGTCAGCTCAGGATCCTGTGGGCAACGTCTCTAAGCTGTAGTTGTAAAGGGGCCCTGGTTATTTTAAGGACTGGACTTAGCTCTTTACCCCTGTATATCTTGCAACTGTATGTAAATTATGTAGCTCACGATCATTGTAAAGTTTGATTATGACTCCTATTGTTTATTTATTCTTCTGTTAGCTCTGTGTTGCTGGGGCAGAATACCAGAGGAAATTCATCTGAAGTGGGGAAAGGTTTATCTTGGTTCATATTTTCAGTGGTTTCTGTGCATGGTCTCTTGGCTCTGCTATTTGGGGCTTATATTGAGATAGGTGTTTGAATTGGAATCCAAAATGTGCCCCCACAAGCTCAGGATTGAATGCCTAGTCCCCAGATTGTAGTGCTGTGGAGACCTGAGGAGGTAGGGCCTGAGCAGTGGAAGTGAGTCCCTCGGTTATACTTGCTCCTGGTTCTGGTCTCTCTTGGCTTGCCAGTATACCCTGTGAACAAATCACCCCTCACACTCCCATGGCCATGGATGGAGTGTTCCAGATGCCATACCTTCCCTGCTACGATGTACCATACATACTCTCTGAAGCCACGAGCCTACGCCCACCTTGTGCCCTTACGGTGTTCTGTTAGGGATTTGGTCACAGAGATCTAGAAGTAACGAACACAGTGAGGAATCTGACAGAACACCCCTGCTGAGCTTGTGATAGCTGGGAAGCCAAGTGAGCAAGCGAGGGACCAGAGTCCCAGGTCCCCTTCAATGGGTGTGCTTTGTGACCACTAGGCCGGTCACCGGTCTCTCAGAAATGAAGAAACTCTAAAGGCACACTGTTTCTCAGTCAGACTATCAGCCTGCTGCGGAAACAAAGAATTTCCCCAGGGATCTCATGTTGGGAGGAGGAAAGGGCACCGGCCAGAGGGGGACCACATCTCCCTGAAAGGGATTTCATACATTTCCAACAACTTGTCAGACCACCTTGCAAGATGAAACTGAAACCATGGTAAGATGGGTCAGTGGAGGGCAGGCCCACATCTTGACCATACTGCTTAGACCTGCCTTAGTCTCTATTTGGATTTTATCTCATTTCGGAACCCCATGGGCTTGAGGCAGCTGCTGCATCTCTTTGCCCCCTTTCCCAGCGTGTCCACATTGAGTAAATCTCCTTTTTGTGCTTCCTACTTTTATTTTGGCCTTTTCATTGGATTATTAAGAATGTGTGAGGCTTGACTTGGAGTACAGGTTATGACCTCCATGTTCGATAACAGGTCCAAACCCCCCCCCCCCCCACACACACACACTAGTGCCATAGTGCCGATAGCCCAATGACTAAGCCTTTAAGGCAGAGCTCTGGCACTTTGAGAGCCTAACTGGAACTTTGCCAAGTCCACTAATTTGCCGTCGTCTAGATTGGGCCAGAGAACAAATACTGGTAGGGAAGTAGGAGGGTAGCCCAAGCAAATAGGCGGGGGACAAGACAGCAGGCAAACCAGTCCGCTCTACTAGATAGAGACAACCGAGGCTGCCTCTCTTCTCCCCCAGAAAATGATGAATTTGGGGAAGGCGATAGGGAAGTTTAATAGCGCTCCCCGTGTACATCGAGTTACTGTTTCCAGAGGCACCTTCGAGCAGCAGTTCCTAGAGGAGAGGAACATGGCTTTCCTCCGTCAGTTCTGCATAGCAAAACTTCAGTTAACCGCGGTGCACTCAAATAAGACTTGTTGAATACTGGTCACATACAAGGTGTCAGATAGCACTTTCTGAGTGGGACACAGGTATTGGAGTTCAAAGTTCTGCCCCAGTTCTGGAGGATTGCACACTAGTCATCAAAGACTTGCTCTTCAATGGAAGATGGACACGCCGGTGAGGAGGCAGTACTTTGGGGGGTGTGTATTAGAATTGCAGGCGCAGGTCCTAAACTCTTTTTTGTTTGGAAGAAAAAATGGTAGACTAGCTTCTTATCCTCCCTGGGTTTCCCTGAGGGGTGAGGGGGTGCAGGGGGGGTGGGCAATATAAAGCAACCGCCCCTGCCATAGCGGCCACAGCAGCCACCACCACCATCGTTATTCTGGAAGCAGATGGAAACCTGTGTTCAAATCCCAGCTCTTGTTAGTTGCAAAGCTTGGGCAAGCAGTTTCTTTTGGCAACAGGAACCTTCACGGGGCCTGATTAACTTGTGGTCCTCTCAGGGGACTGTAAAGATTAAATGCAGTGATACTTCAAACACGCTTGCCAAAGACTTCCCCAAGTGAGGGCTCTGAGTACGGAGTCCACAGCGGGTTTGTCAAAAGTGCATGGGGATTGACAGCAAGGGTAATCATCAGTGTGTGACTGTGCCCCGTGTTCCTCCATGAAAAAAGTGCACAAGCCACACTTACTCGAGCAGTTTAAGTGTCAACTGCTAGAGTTCTGCTTGCCCTAAAGTGGGCAAAATGGTGAGAACCCATGAGAAAATTATGACCATGGAATTAACAATACCAAGGAAAACTTTCAGGTTTTAAATCTTTTAATCTGCATGGAAATATGGGGAGGCAGATCACGAAACTTGTAATTTTATTATCATTATCAGCAAGTCTGAGTGTGTGGATGTGGCATTGGGTAAATTCATTTATCAGGGTTCTAAGAAGGCTACAGCCTGGAGTTAGTTTAAATGCCAACTAAATGATTGATAGAAATTCAGATGTAGGTACTACAGGTTCTGATGAGCAATTCCGAGTGATACCTGTTGCCAAAAGCCTTTGCTCACTCTTGACAGTTGGAGGTTAGGTTCCCAGAAGGGTTGAGAGAGAGAGAGAGAGAGAGAGAGAGAGAGAGAGAGAGAGAGAGAGAGAGAGAGAAGTGAAACCCTGGGCAGTCCAGAATTCCTGCAGGCCTCCTGTGGGAATCCTGGGATAGAGTGGAATCTGGCATAGACGCTAGTCATGTGCGTCCAGTGTGTGGTTTTGTTTTCTTTTCTCCATCACTGTTAGTATTAGAATTGTCACAGTGGGACACTTTGTGGTTTGGTAATATTTTACAAACATAGATGTCGATTTTTCTCTCCTCCAGTGAAAATCACTTATTCTTTACTTGCTAGTCTTTTTATCGCTCAACTTGGTAGTGTTGTCTAGGTAGCAGCTTCCAGGTTTGGGGATTTTATAGGACTATCCTATTAAAAACAAGCACTAAATGGTGTGGCTGAGCGCTGTGTGAGGCTTTACCAGTGTAGACATTAGGGGAACAGTACTTGGGGCTGTCACTGAGTTCATGGGGTGACTTCCTCCTCATCCTGGGGCGTTTGTAACTTCTGAGCAAGTGAGCTCTTTCAAACTGCAGCAAGGAGGCTTTCTGGAGGTGAAGAGGCACTAGGCATGTTCTTCCTCGTTGGGGACTGTTGGAAACTTCACGTCCACAAACAGTTCTGGGAAGCATTCATTTGTGTACCAAAATATCTGATGGTTCGTTCCAATGATTAAAATGGTTTTCAGTAGTCAGCATTACCAAGAAACAGAGGCTTGTGTAAGATTACCAAAAACTATAATTTCATGCAGCCAGCTATGTTAATCATAGGATATTTGCTATCATTTCACACTCATTAGGAAATAGGAACAGGATATTATTACAGTTGTTCCATTTGCGCCTTAGGAAAGAAATGGTGTCAGTCAGGAATCTCTTCTAATGGATAAGAAAGGGAGTTTCCATGCCAGGCAGTACATTTGTAAAGATCCCATTCTTGCTAGCTGCTCTGTCCCTGCAACTGATAGCCATGTGATGAGGAGAAAGTTAAATGTTTGGAATATATTTAAGCTTCTCATTCTGTTTGACTGGGGACAAGTTTGTTTCTGGGTGGTTGATATTAAATGCTAAATGGTGTCCTCTGAGGTTTGTAACAAGTATGTATGTGTGAGTGGGGAGAGATCAGAAAGAGGAAGAGGGAAAGAGGGAGGGAGATGGGGGGTGGGGGAGAGCGCCCAAGCAAGAGCATGAGCGAGCACTGTCTTGCTCTGGATTTAGGAGTATAAGATGAGCCCAGGTGGTAAAGAGAAAACAACCTACAGTTATTTTCCAGGTATTTGGGAAAGATGTTGGCTGGATATCTGTGGACAACAGAGAACCACCTGAAGCCACGGTAGAGGCTGGGAAATTATCTATGAAGGTCCTAGCCGTAGAGCAGAAAACAGCAGCTTCTCTGTGACTTCTCATATGTTAGTCTGAAATTAGAAATGTGTTACGACTTTTGTTGTTGATTGTTAACACTTTTATTGTTGTTGATTTCATCCATGAAAAGTGATATTTTGATATTAGTTTGAACTTGAAAAATGTTGAAAAAAGGGGGGAAAACATCCAGGCATTGTGGTACATACTTTTAATTCCAGTAACCAGGAAGCAGGGGCTGGCAAATCTCTGTGAGTTCCAGGCAAACCTGGTCTATGCAGGGAGTTTGAGGGCAGTCAGGGCTAAATAGTGAGACCCTGTCTCAAAAATAAATGAATCAATTAATTAAATAAAGGAAAAAAGAAGACCTCACACCTTCCCTTCCAACTAGTTTAGCAGTAACTTCCTTTAAAATGGCCTTACCTATCTTAATAGGGGAAGACCATTTGTTGATTTTTTTTTTAAGCACTTCACTTACATGTGTTTTCTATTGCTCATGTACCAAACATACTGCCTTATATTTAGTAGTTGAAAGCAGAGCATATTTATTATTGTTTCGAGGAGTTCGAGGTCAGCAATCGGTTCTCACCTGGATAAAATTATGTAGTTCCTTTTTGGAGGCTCTAAGGAGTGGGGCATCCATTTTGTGCCTTTCCCCACCTCCTGAACCTGTCTGAATCACTTGACTGTTGGCTGCTTTTCATCTGAAACCCAGCCATGTCTGTCATTCTCACTCTGCCATCCCTTTGGCTCAGGCCCCTCTACTTCCCTTCTTCCCTGTTTAAAGACTTATGATTACAAGGGGCCCATCTGAAGTAACCCAGCATAATCTTTTCAGAGTCTGCTGATTGTCACCCTCACCCCCGTCTGTAGCTGAAGTTTTTTCTGGTCCTTTCCAGCCCCACGGACCCTGCAGCTACTTACAAAATAATCATTCAGAAGCTTATATTAATTAAAACTGCTCGGCCATTAGCTCAGGCTCACCACTGACTAGCTCTTACGTTTAAACTCAGCCCATCTCTGTTAATCTATGTGGCGCCACGTGTTCCGTGGCTTTACCTGTATGCCGTTACATGATGCTCCCTGGACGGTGGACTGGCATCTCCTGACTCAGCCTTTCTCTTCCAGAATTCTCCTCGTCTGCTTATCCCACCTATACTTCCTGCCTGGCTACTGGCCAATCAGCGTTTTATTAAACCAGTGTACAAAAGCATTATTCCACAGCACCCATCCCTCTGTGTCGTAGTTGCAGGTTTCAGGAGAGAGGAAAAGGACATAGATATTCATTCTCTCTCTCTCTCTCTTTCTCTCTCTCTCTCTCTCTCTCTCTCTCTCTCTCTCTCTCTCTCTCTCTCTCTCTCTCTCTCTCTCTCACACACACACACCCACACACACACACACACACACACACACACACACACACACACACACACACACACACACACAGTTTGTTCCTTGATTCTTCTGGGGTATGGGAGGGTCCTCTTTTAGTCTTTCTGCCTAAAAACAAGTTAAACAGTAAGGCTCTTAAAGGATCAAGAATCATTAAACTCAGGCAAACAAAACCTTGGGGGGGTGGGGTGGGGGAGAGTCATCCCTATGCCTTTCAGGATGCCCGTGTTTTATGCCGTGTGAGGAATCTCTTATTCCCTTGACTTTCTTGACAGCTGCCTTTCGCTCCCTCGGTTTTTATGCGTCCGTGGTTTAAAGTGTCTGGCTTGAAGTTTGCCAAGGAGTCTCAGTTACTAAAGTCAGGAGATAGGGAGGGAATTTATGTGATGTGAGGCTACCTTTAAAAGAAATATTTAGTCCATAATACTTGTTAAAAGACCATAAGGATGCCAGGCAGTGGTGGCATATGCCTTTAATCCCAGCACTCAGGAAACAGAGGTAGGTGGATCTCTGAGTTCGAGGCCAGCCTGGTCTACAAGCGAGATCCAGGACAGGCACCAAAACTACACAGAGAGACCCTGTCTCGAAAAACCAAACCAACCAACCAACCAACCAACCAACCAACCAACCAACCAACCAAC
>CABHPR010144071.1:21311-31722 GCA_902168415.1 Peromyscus melanophrys
CCCATGATTTTTTAAATTGTGGTAAAATACACAGAACATAAAATGTACCGTGTTAGCTGTTTTTAAAATGTAGTTCAATGGCTTTCAATGGGTTTGTAATGATTCGTAGCCATTGCCATCATCCAGCTCTATGACATCCCATCTTGTAGCACTGAAATTCTTTATCAGACATATAGTCATGTGTTCATTCTTGTCTCCTAGTTCCTGTAACTACCACTTAATGTTGGCATTATGGTTTCTACTGCCCTTAAGTACTCCATAAGCAGAATGGGAGCTTCTGTGTTTTTGAGTTGATTTCTTTCATAGAGTGTTAGGATCTCAGGATTGATCCAGATTGTAACATATGTGAGAACTTTTTTTTAAAGACTAAATAATATCGCATCATATGCATAGACTACAATTTCCTTATCTTTTCAGCTATCAGCAGCCACAGTTTGCTGCGTCCATGTTTCAGCTCTTGCTAACAAGGCTGCAGTGAACATGGATGAGCAACTCTATCATTGAGATAGACTCAGAGGTTGCATACTAAGTCATATAGCAGTTCTCTCTTCAATGTTTTTTTTTTTTTTTTTTTTTTTAAGAAAGTGCTCTGCCGTTTTCCCTGATGGCTTAGTACTGTATGCTCTATTCCTGCATCTTTGCCAACGCTTGTTATTTTTGTGTGTATGTATATCCACATAACTCATAAGTTGGAGCCCAATTCAGAAGGGTGGCCTTTATGGGGGGACTGTGATAAACATCTTTTCATGAACTTATAAACCTTTTATGTATCTTCTTTGGAGAAATGTCTGCTCAATGTTTGAATGTCTTTTAGGGCGTGAGTTTAGTCAAATCCTGTGAGTTTTATCCTTTCTGTGTTACCATTATTATTATTATTATTATTATTATTATTATTATTATTATTATTTGAAAGCAGCATTGTTGAGACTAGGGATATGGCTCCATAGTTGAAGCCTTGTGCAAACTTAAGGAGCTTAGTTCTAATCAATAGCACCCGCTTAAAAGCTAGGTGTTGTAATGCATGTCTGTAACGCTAGCACAGGACAGGGGTCGGCAGAGCTAGGTGGTGCCTGGGCCCCTGTGACCCACCAGTATTGCCAAAATAGAGAACTCAAGTTAAATGAGGTACTGTCTCAAAAAAATAAGGTGAAGAAGCAGTTGGTGAAAACAGACTAATGTTAGTTAGTGTCTAGCTTCCACATTGCTTACATAGGCGTACATGGATATCACACACATACATATGCACACACACGCATGCATGCACCATTGTGTGGATTTTGTTGTGGGGGGTTAGGAATTCTTTACATGTCGTGGGTTTTTATCTCTTACCAGAGGAGGCTTTGAAATGGTTTTTTTTTTTTTTTTTTTTTTTTTTTCCATTCCATGATGTATTTGTTATTGCCACATTGCTGCAACAGACTCACTTTAAGAAAGAAAAGGTCCTCAGGGTTACAGGCCTGTGCAGTCCATCCCTGCACAGGGATGTGAAACAGCTGGTCGCCTCCGTGGATAGTCAGGAGGCCGAGAGCTGAATGCTGGTACTCAGCTCACTTTCTCCCTTTTACTCATTTTGCTCCTCCAGCCCATGGAATAGCACCACCCACATACAGGGCAATCTTTCCATCTCAGTTAACCTAATCTAGAAGATGTCTCACAGATGCCTAGTGCTTTGCCTCCATGGCGATTCTAAGTCTGTCCCATTGACAATCAAGATACACACACATCACCTTTTCGTACTGTTAAGTTTGTTTAGTTCAGAATGTCCACATTTTTTGTTTGCCCCCGACTTTGATGTCAGGTTTTAGAAATAATTGCCTAATGCAATATCATGAACTTTAGTGTATATTTTCTTCTTAAGCACATAGTTTTAGGACTCTGACCCAGTTTACAAAGTTAACTTTTTCATGTGGTGTGAAATGGGGGGAGGCAGTCTTTTGCAGGGGGATATGCAGTTTTGTTGAAAACACTGTCTTATGTCTATTGAATAGTCTTGATGTCCTTGTCCACAATTACTTGGTCTTTTGGTGTCAAGGTCTAATTCTACTCCACTAGTTTGTATCTATCTCTATGCCAGTACTACACTATTTTGATTACTGTAGCTTCGTTAAAGTCCAGAGGTAAAAATCCTTCCCCTTTGGTTTTTATTTTATCTGTGTGATCCCTTGAGACTCCCTGTGAATTGATGTTGCAAAAGCATCATGAGACGTTGTCTATGAGTTGCGTTGCTCCTGTGAGGATGCTTTGTGAGGACTGGCTGGTTACCAGTGCACATGAAGTGTCTTCATTGATTTTCTTCTTTAATTTCCTTCATTGATGTTTTGTAGTTTTCATTGTATAAGTCTTTCAATTCTTTGTTTTAACCAGTTATCCATTTTATCCTTTTTGTGCTACTAAATTGGAGTTGTTTTTGTAATATCTTTTTAAGACTGTCTTTGGCAGTGTAGAGCAACTGGCTTTCGTTGTTGGCTTAATTTCATTTTAATCTGAAGGGTTTCCCACGTTTAAGATCTCATCTGCAGGACTGGAGAGATGGCTCAGTTGTTAAGAGCACTGGCTACTCTTCCAGAGGTTATGAGTTCAATTCCCAGCACCCACATGGTGGCTCACAACCATCTATAATGAGATCTGGTGTCCCCTTCTGGCATGTGTATACAAAATAAATAAATTAATTAAAGAAAAAGATATCATCCACAAACAGGTCATTTTCCTTTTCCTTTTTAATCTGGATTCCTTTGGAGCTTTTGTGTTGTTTGGTCTTTGTTGGTGGTGTTTGTTTGTTTTGTTTTGTTTTTTAATCTAATTGCTCTGGTATAAATTTCTATTTATGTGTTGAATTGAAGTGGTGAAAACATGTACTCTTTCTCTGCTCATCTGCTTAAAACTTTTCAGTCTTTCACCCTTGGAGCATGATGTGTATGATTTCACGTATCTTTTATGGTGATGTAGATTCCTTCCATGTGTGTTGAGTATTTTTTAAATTATTAAATGTTACTGAATTTTGTAGTATTGTGGGTGTAGTAGTGATGATGTGGGTTTTGTCCTTCATTTTGTTAGTGTACAGTTTATCAATACATTTTTATAAGATGAAAAAGAACTATCCTGGCATTTCAGATATAAATCTCACCATATATATTCAATAACATTATTATATATGTTATATGTTATTGAATTTGACTTGCTAGCATATTTGAGGTAGTTGTATTAGTGTTCATAATAGATATATGGCTTTTCTTTTTTCCTTATGTCTTTGCCTGGTTTGGGTATCAAGGTAACACTGATTATATAAAAAAGCTTGCATTGTTCTGTCCTCTTGGATTACTTGAGAAAGTCTCAGGAGAACTAATATTAGTTCCTTGAGTGTTTTGATAGAATTTCCTAGTGGAGCTGGGTTTTATTAGGAGATTTTGACTCCTGTTGCAATCTTTTTACCAACAGTTCTCTGATTCAGAGTCTTGTCTCTTCATGACTTAGACTTGGCTGTTGTGTATTTCTGGAAACTTGTTCATTTCTGTCTGAGTTATACTGTTTCTTGGAATATAGTTTTATAGTGCTCTAATCCTTCTCACCTCTGTAGAATAAGTGGTGGTGTATCACTTTCATTTCTGATTAGTAAGAAATCACCCTCTTTGGAACCCCCACCCTCTCCGTAGTCCGTCTAGGTGTGAATCTCTCAGTTGTGTTAATTTCCTTGAAGACCCTTTGGTTTCATTGATTCTGCTGCTCTTTTCCGTCCTGGATGCTTTCCTTCTCCTCCTGCTCCATTCCCTCCCTTTCTTCCTTCCCCTTGTCTTCCCTCTTTCCCTCTGCTGGGGAGAATCATGAGCAACAAGATCTATGCCTTTGTGTGATTCTATCACAGCCAGGAGAAAGTTGGTGCAGAGGCCTAAGAGGACTGCTCATGCAATGTTTTTGGGTAGACTTACGGGAAGGCAGTTTAGTGGAGGGATGGATTTTGATCAGCATAGGAAATTTGTCCATAAATTTGGCCTTAATGTGTCCTTGGGTCTCGACTAGAAGGCAGTAGAATGGCAAAAGCCAATGAGCTGTTGAAATAATTTAGGGGAGATATCAGTGAGTCCCCTTTAAGGGATATATTAGGTAATGTAGTACTGCAGTCCAGAGTGCCATGTTTAAGGTGTGGTATTTCTGTTGCAACGAGTTGGGAAGTGTTCTCCACAGACTAGTGAATGTGGCAGGGAGGGACACCGACTGTGACTTCCTGCTAGAGGCTTTTGTGGAGCTGCAGCCTAGTGGGAGAGCCCTGGGCAAGATGTGTGAGTCCTTGGGTTCAATCCCCAGCATTGCAAAAGAGAAGTCTGTTTGAAATTTAGAACTATGCACAGACACGATGGAGTAAATGAACTCACATTATTGATACTTTGATAATGAGTTAAAGAAAATATTGAGCCGTGCAGTGGTGGTACACGCCTTTAGTTCCAGCACTCAGGAGGCAGAGGCAGGTGGATATCTGTGTGTTTGAGGCCAGCCTGGGCTACAGAGTGAGTTCCAGGAAAGGCTCCAAAGCTACAGAGAAACCCTGTCTCGAAAAACCCAAAAAAAGAAAGAAAAGATTGTTTTCTTGGAATCATCAAATTAAATAATTGATTTAAACTGAAAATTTTATATACATATGTGTATATATATATATATATATATATATATGTATATAAAACTAGGAGAATGTTTGAAAACTTAAGAGTTACTTACTTGAGTATTAGTTCACTGGAGTTATAAGAATTTAGTACTTGGAAACATTTTCTGTGTGAAGTGTTTTTGAAGTGCTTTAAAAATAAAATCGAATGTACTATGTTTAGAAATGTTAGTTGAAATTGTAGAGGGAGTATAACAAAGTTTGTTAATGAGGTTAAGTGCTAACCAAAGTCCTTGAAAGTGATTGCTGTAATTTACTGGATTTATGAGTAATAAGATTCATAAGATAAAGGCTAAGGAACAGTTTTTAAACTTCCAGCTTTAACATTTAAACATTAATTTGCCAAAACAAAGAGTCTTTTCTGAACAAGAATACCAGAAGCCTTGCACTCAATGTGTGCAGCTCCTCACTTGTGGATTTAGGTCACCTGGTGATTTTTCTGTAAACTCTGACTCCTTAGAGTGATGCAATTATTACTCAGTTTCATGTGGGTGTCGAATAATGGGTACCCCAAATTTATAACCACAGTTTTAATTTCTTTCCCATCCTTCTTCCTAGCTTCTTCCAAAACCTGGCTTCCTTTTGGCCAAAGCTCAGTATCACCTTGGTTTCATTTTCGCCATGGCAAAGGCTGCTAGTTAGGGTCTGTCAGGAAACAGCATTTTCAAATTAGCAGTATGCAAAGTATTCACACTGATGACAATACTATTTTCAAGGTGTGGACAGGGTACCAAGAAGATCCCTTGCCCTAAATTCTCAAGCTTTCTTGTCATATTATCTTTGGACTGCCAGCCTGCAAATAGTGGCCCGGAGACTTATTAATTATGAAAGCTTGGCCTTAGCTTAGGCCTTTCCCCAACTAGCTCTTATAACTTGATCAACCCATATTTTTGTATCTATGTTCTGCCACGTGGCTCGGTTACCACTTCTTAGTCAGGCACATCCAACTTGCTCTTAGTCAACTGGTGAAATCACATGCCTAGATTCCTCCTCCTCCTCCCCCCTCTCCCTGGAAATCCCGCCTATCTCTCCTGCCTTGCTATTGGCCATTCAGTTCTTTACTAAACCAATCACAGTGACACATCTTCACACAGCGCAAACAAATACTCCGTAACCCCGCAAGGAGCAAATTTTGGACCTCATTGGTACAGTGGGCCGCGTGGAGGGTCTGACAGGATAAGCAGTGTGAGGTCATGCTGGTTCTGTGATACAACCTCCTCTCTCATTGGCCTTGTAAGAAGAAGGTTGGGGGAAGCAGCTCAATTTCGTTCTTCTCTCTTGTATTATATTGAATGTAATTAGAAGCCACAGGCCACTGATGCATCTGTGGTCAGCCTCCCAGCTCTAAACTGTAGAGACTGGTTGGGGGCCTAAAGTAGCCCACAGTAGGCTGGTCTCCTGGGACATGCTCTAACTAGGGGTCTCCAACCATGTGCTTATTCATTTGTTTGTTACTGTGTTCTTCTGCCCCTTTACTATGAAAGAGTCTTGCTGAATCCCTTTTCTCCCCCACTCTTGTGGAGTTCTCTTTCTGTGTTTATTTAGTAGTGGCACCCCTAACACACATTGGGACACCATGGATTTGTGTTATGGAGACAAACATTTGGATAGTGTCCAATCTTTAGGAACTGTGTTAAAACTGAAAGGCGGGAATATTTAAAATACAATTAATGAATAGCAGGTGACCTTTGAATATGGTGTACTTGGTTTTCTTTAATCTTTTGAAGGAAAATAAATAGTGGGCTCCTTTTTGGAGGTCTTTGAAAGTCATCAAGGTATGGTTCAATAGAACATCTGGCTGTAGTTTACTTTGCCACTGAGACCACATGTGTCAGGGTTAGAGATTATCACAGTATTCAGGACTCGTTGTGATCTCCCTCCTCATTTTTATTGTTGTTGGAGGGGATATATATATATGCACGCACATGGGCGTACCCATGCACTCTCCCTTGTATTTGGATATGGAGGCCAGAGGTAAACTTGCACTGTCTTCTTCTGTTGCTCTCCTCATTTAAATTTTTTAATAGGGATGTGTGTGTATTTTACCAACATGTGTATCTGTGTACCTTGTGCATACTTGGTACCTGGAGAGGTTAGTAGATGGCATCAGATCCTTTGGAACAGAATTAGGGATGGTTGTGAGCCACCATGTGGGTGCTAAGAACTGAACCTGGGTCCTCTGCAAGAGCAGCAAGTTCTCTTAACTACCAAGCCATATCTCTAGTGTCCGTGCATTATTTTTTGAGACATGGTCTCTCACTGAACTTGGACATCAGTGATTGGCTAGCTTGAGTGGCCTGTGAGCCCCTAGATTCTCTTGTCTCTGCCTTTCAGACATGGCCAGCTTTTTACGTGGGTTTAGGAGATCCAGACTCAGGTTCTCATGCTTACTCTGTAAGCATTTTACCCATCTCCTAACCTGATGATCTCCATTTTAACACTTCTGTCTTGCCTATCCTCAGGCGTTGCAAGTTTGAATAGCTGCTTTACTTGGGATGAAGGAGATTTGTGTTTTTCATTCTCATTCGGTCAAACTATATTCATCGTGTCTCCTCTTATTGACTTGTTAATTCAGATCTTTCTGTGATTGTTTGTGGCTTACAGGGACATAACTAGTATATGATTTAACACTTTAAAAGACATCATTTCAAACCACATGCTTTAGGATACTTTGTTGTAGCAGGATCTTAACAGTTCTAATTAATAAAATCAAACCTGAGGCAGGTATTGGGGTGAACTGGAAGATCAGAGAACCAGAACAAGCCACAGCTAACCTCACCTGGCCAACTTCTCAGCTGATCTTGTTTCCTCAGACTGGAAGCCTCTGTGTCCTCATATCCGAATGGCTCTCAACTGAACTGTGCTGCTAGAAGCCTGAAAGCTTAACCAGCCAAATGCTTAACCAACCAAATGCTTCTAGTTTCTGGTCTTCACGCCTTATATACCTTTCTCCTTTCTACCACCACTCCCTGGGATTAAAGGCGTGTGTCACCATGCCTGGCTGTTTCCAATGTGGCCTTGAACTCACAGAGATCCAGAGGGATTTCTACCTCTGGAGTGCTAGGATTAAAGGTGTGAGTGCCACCATTTTCTAGCCTTTGTATCTAGTGGCTGTTCTGTCTCTGACCCCAGATAAGTTTATTAGGGTGCACAATATTTTGGGGAACACAATATTGTGCACCCTAATAAACTTATCTGGGGTCAGAGACAGAACAACCGCTAGATACAAAGGCTAGAAAATGGTGGCACTCACACCTTTAATCCTAGCACTCCAGAGGTAGAAATCCCTCTGGAGTGCTAGGATTAAAGGTGTGAGTGCCACCATTTTCTAGCCTTTGTATCTAGTGGCTGTTCTGTCTCTGACCCCAGATAAGTTTATTAGGGTGCACAATATTTTGGGGAACACAATATCACCACACTTTGTCCCTTGTATATCTTTGGCCAAGAAGAAATTAAGAAATTGTGAGAAATTTAAAATTCATAAGGTTGAAAAGAGAGCTATGGATTTTAGAAAATTATCTATTGGTTAAGATAATCCAGGGAAATTTTAAATTTTTCACCTGGTATCTGTGCCTTCAGATAGTGTGACAATGAGGTATTATTTTAATATGTGTAGAATTTGTTCATGCTAAAATTCTGTCGCAGATTTTTCCATAGCAAAGGATTCCTGCATTTTTTTTTCTGGTGATGTCTTTCTTCAGTTTTGTGGTTTGATGAGTGCTCAGATCCTCTCTATATATTTTTATGTGCTTTCAGTGATGAGTATTTTTGCCTTTGGTAAGCCCTGTCTCTAACTGTCCATGAGTAATTTTCTTAAGGATCTTTTTTCCAAACTTATTTAAACTATACAGTTGATACTAACACTAAGGTCAAAGAATCATAACATTCTTTCTTGTGTGTGAAATGCCATGGAAGCTTTAGGATCAGTTCAGGATGGGAACATAATTATTTATATAGAATATTATAAATTATTTCCACAGAGTCATTAAATGAGGCATAATATCTTTTTTAAAGATATTTATTTATTTATTTATATTTATTTATGATGTATACAGTGTTATGCCTGCAAGCTAGAAAAGGGCACCAGATCTCTTTATAGATGGTTGTGAGCCACCGTGTGGGTGCTGGGAATTGAACTCAGGACCTCTGGAAGAGCTGCCAGTGCTCTTAACCACTGAGCCATCCCTCCAGCCCGTCTTTTTTTCTTTTTCTTTTTTTTTCTTTCTTTTTTAACATGCCTTATCTAATCCAGTGGTTTTTCAACTTCCTAATGCTGAGACCCTTTAGTACAGTTCCTCATGTTGTGGTGACCCTTAACCATAAAATTACTTCTTTGCTACTTTGTGACTGTAGTTTTGCTACTGTTATGAATCGTAATGTAAATATCTGATATGTGAACCCCAAGGGGGTCTTGTCTTGACCCACAAGTTGAGAACCATTGATCTAAGCATTTTTCTACTCCTGTTGCCCCTCTATTTTTTTTTCTTTAATATGACAGTTCACTGCAAATCTTCAATTTTATTCTTTTGGGAAAACGAAGCTTGTTAGCCAAAGACAGTATTTTATTTCTACTGTTTTTGTGTTAACCGTAAATATGATTGTTTTGTTTTCCCCCATGTTCCAGATGAGTAGTTTTCTTTCAACTGTTGCTTCATGATTATGGTATGCTCTGCAAATTGGAAAAAGGGAAATTTGAAGAACTCAGTATTTGATACTAGCTAGACAGACATGTGGAAACCCAGAATGGTTTTATTTAAAGTAAGTAAATAAATAAGTGCATAAAAGCGCACTCACATGTCCTTAAAGAGTTTAGGAGGTTTTGTATTTATGTCTCTAGTGACGGAAGTAGCCCAGACTACCCTGCTGTGTCTGGGTTTTTCAATTGAGAAAAGCTAGGTGGTAGCCGGGGCTCCGTGGCTTTCCAGTCCCATTTTCCCTCCTACAAGATGCAGAAGTCAAGGGAGAGCAACACAAGGCAAGTATCCGATGTCATAACGGATCAAGAGGAACTGGGAAAGGGAGAGAGGGAACAGAACAGGAAAGCTGAGTTAGAAGGCGAAACCTGTTTGCCCAGCAAATCAAGGCCATCTCCCAGCTCACCCAGTTTGCTCTCTTGCCTGGATCTCAGCTGGTTGGCCTTCCACTCTCAAAACTGTCAGAATGTCTATGGAAGCGGAACTTAAACTAATCTTGTTCCATTTTATGCCTATGAAATTGGCTCTCTGTTGTACCAAGGAATATAATGTAGACTCGAGAGTGTTTGGGGCTTCCCTGCAAATGAATACTGGATATTCTGTAGTAGACTTCAGCAACTTAAAAGTCGGTGTTTCTTGTTTTCATTGCTGTGGGATGGGATGACAGTTTTTCTCAACTCCATGGCAGCCAGGGCTCCAGCTTGGCCAGTTGGATGGTCTCTGGCACCTGGCTGGAGCACTGAGTTAGTTACCCCTGTGGCTGTGGTATATTTGGGCTCAGGCCAGCAGGCAGTCAGTGTTAGTTAGTTTTAGGGTTTTATTGCTGTGAAGAGACACCGTGACCACCCCAACTCTCTCTTATAAAGGAAAACATTTTATTGGGGTGGCGTACAGTTCAAAGGTTTAGTTCATTATCATCATGGCAGGAAGCATGGTGACGTCAAGGCAGACATGATGCTGGAGAAGCAGCTGAAGTTCTACATCTTGGACAACAGGCAGCAGGAAGAGACCGTCACACTGGGTGTGACTTGAGCACCTGAGACCTCAAAGCCTGCCCCCCCCCCCC
>CABHPR010144073.1:8364-26387 GCA_902168415.1 Peromyscus melanophrys
CCCCCCCCCCCCCCCCCCCCCCCCGTTAAGACAGGGTCTTACTGTGCAGCTCTGACTGGCCTGAACTTGCTATATAGACCAGGCTGGCCTTAAACTCAAAGAGATCCACCTGCCTCAACCTCCTTTCTGGGATTAAAGACCTGTGTTACCACTCCTGGTTAAGACTCCTCCCGATTTATTTATTTTTCAGACTTCTGTTTTATACGAGTATTTTTGCTTACATGGGTATATGTGCCACACATTTGTGCCTGGTGCCTGTGGAGGCCAGATGAGGGCATTAGGTCTCCTGGAGCTGCCGTGAGGGTGCTAGGAATTGAACCTGGATCTTCTGGAGGAATAGGCAGCTCTCTTTAACCATCTCTCCAGCCAAGGTGTATGTGTGTAAGTATGTATAGTGTGTGTGTAGGTCCAAGTCCAAGGCTGACATTGATTGGGTGCCTTCCTTATCCCCCTTATATGTTGATGCTGGGCCTCTCACCATTTCTGCCAGTCTGGTTTGCTCTGGAGATGCTTGCCTCTCCTCTGTGTCTGGGATTGCAGGGCCTGCTACGTACGTTCTGGGATCCGAATTTCTTTCCCTGTACTTGTGAGTTAAGCACTTTGCCCGCAGAGCCATCTCCCCAGACCTAAAGCCATGGTTGTTTTGATAGCGTTTGGAACACCGTTGCTTTCCCAGCTGACTTGGCTCACACTGGGCCGTTCCCCGTGGTGTTGGATGATTGGCTCCAGATGTTTATGGTTAGATCCAGGACCAGTCTGCTGGCTTTGTGTAAACTGAAGGGCTTGACTTTGAGGTATTTAACTGGGTCCTTTTGGGTTGCTGTACATTATCACGGACCGGGTGCTGACAAACAACAATCTGGAGGCTGGGAAGTGTTATGATGAAGGCACCAGCAGGTCGTCCAGCCAGGGCTGCTCTGGGGTACTGTTTTTATCAGTGTCAACCCCACTATGAAACTGTGCTTGTGACATAATCACCTCCCGAAGGTCCCATCGCCACCTCCACCACGTAGGAGGAGCAGGATGACAGCATAAGAAGAAGTCTAAGGCAGCTAAACCTTCCCATTATTGTTTCTTGATGGTTTTGGTGACTGGAGGTTTAAAATGTTTTATTTCATGTGCTATTCTAAACGAATAGTAGGTGTGGTGCCTCCTGTGGGGACGGGAACAGATTTCCACATGCTGTGGCTTAAAGCAACAGAAATCTATTCTTGGGCAGTTGCGGCAGCCCGAGGTAACAACCCTGATTGTGTGTCGGTAGGGTTGGGTGAGCGTAGGAGATAGGCTTCTTTTCTAAGCTCTCATGGCTGCCTGCTTTCCTTAGCTTGTGGTCTCTTCCTCATTTTCAGAATGTAGAATCCCCATCTGCCCCTGCCATCAGAGCCTTCTCATTTTCCCAACATTCCTTCTCACAGATGAGAACACCAGTGATCACACTGAGCCCACCTGGAGCAGCCTTTCGAGTCCCTGAACACTAGGTCCTTGGTTACACCCACGGAGCCCTTTGCCGCAGGAGAGGCATTTGCTGGTTTCAGGAAGTAGTAGGTGATTGTGTGAGGACCGTTACTCTGGGAACACGGCAGGACTGAAGTGTAGAAATGTCAAATAAACCCCAAGTTGAAAATTATTCAGGGAAGGGCTTGAAGATGTGATGACATATTGTCCTTTTTTAAAAAATTTCTTTCTGGGGCTGGAGAGATGGCTCAGAGGTTAAGAGCACTCTCTGCTCTTCCAGAGGTCCTGAGTTCAATTCCCAGCAACCACATGGTGGTTCACAACCACCTGTAATGAGATCTGGTGCCCTCTTCTGGCATACAGACATATATGCAGACAGAACACTGTATACACAATAAATAAACAAATCTTTAAAAAACAACTTTCTTTTTAAAAAAAAATTATTTCTGCCTTTTAAGCCACAGCTGTCTGAATCAGCAACTGCAGCTCTGCTGCTGCCAGCAGGGGTTAGGCAGCAAGGGCCATAGCCAGAGGGAATTCTGTTCCCTCAGGCTCCGACTCTCGCAAAGCTACCAAGGGACCTTAACTAAACCTCTGTCCCTCTAAAGAACTCAAGATTCAAAGGTTAAGATGAAATTCTGCTCTTCAGAGGCTGAATAGCAAGTAGCTCGCGTCCTCCAAAAAGCCCTCCTGCTTCTCACCCTCCTTATAAACCCTTTCTCACCTGGCTCCTCCCTCCCACTTCCTGTCAGATAGTTGCTGACTCAGCCTCCTGACCGCAGGTGAATTTTATTTAATCAAACACATCTTTGCATCATTAGACAAATGTTCCAGAGCATAAACAAAAGTAACACACCGTAAAATAACATTCTACAACAAAGATGTTTTTCAGAACCTAGAGTGGTCACTCCGCAGAATAAATAAATCCTGTCACATTGGGTAGAGGATGTGCATCCCCACAGATGGTCAGGTACACGGAGCATGAGTGAGGCCTGTCAGCAGCTGGCACCGCTGGAGACTTGGGAGACAGCTGCAGTCTCTACTGCTGAGATGGTGCTGGAGCCTTTGATCTGGTGCTTGAGTGGAGCCAGCTGAGAGCATGGTGCTCTCTCAGGGCTAACACCCTCTTGTTTCTCCCACCAGAGCATCTGAGTCTAGCTCCTCTCTGTCTTTTCTGGCTCTCTGTCTCTCTCAACTGGGTATGGCACATACCTTTAATCCCATCACTTTAGAGGCAGAGGCAGGTGGATCTCTGTGAGCTGGGAGTGAGTTCAGGCAAGCCAGGGTGACACAGTGAGATCCTATATTGACAAACCAACCCCCAGTTTAAAAAAGGACAGTTCTGTGTAGTCCAACCTGGCTTCAGACTCACCTCAATCCTTCTGCCTCAGCCTCCCAAATGCTGGAGTTACAGGAACACAGCATTCTGCCTCTTTAAAATTTATTGTATTGTTTATTTATTTGTGTTTGCATGCATTCATGCATGCTCCAACTGTGCCACAGTGGGAATGTGGAAGTCAGAAGTACTTGCAGGAGTCAGTTCTCTCCTTCCATTGTGACCTTTGAACTGAGGTCATCAGGCTTGGGGCAGACACCTTTATCTGTGTAAGGCAGTTTTGATATCTTACCCACGTCAGTGCCTCTGGACTTCGCAAAATGAACCAACCCGACCCAGACCCAGATCCCTGTGCAGATCTTTTTTTTTTTTTTTTTTTTTTTTGGTTTTTCGAGACAGGGTTTCTCTGTGTAGCTTTGTGCCTTTCCTGGAACTCACTTGGTAGCCCAGGCTGGCCTCGAACTCACAGAGATCCGCCTGGCTCTGCCTCCCGAGTGCTGGGATTAAAGGCGTGCGCCACCACCGCCCGGCCCCTGCGCAGATCTTCACTGTTCCTGAGGCCTTGTGTATTGTATTCTCCATCTGAATCTGGAGAGTAGTTCCATAGTCTGTAAGCCAGCAGTGGTGGGGTTTCTGTGTCAAACATTAGCAAGCCCCAGGGTACAGTGGAGCTTGCAGATGTTAGGGGCAGCCCTTTACTGACTGTGACATTTTGGGCAAAGGGACCGAGCAGTAAAGAACCCTTTTCCTGTCTGTTCAAAGGGGATTCACCAAAACAGTCCCTACAGGGCCATCCTGAGAACCGGGAGATGGCACAGGTGCAGTGTGTGTCTTCCGAGTTCATCAGCTTCCGCAAGCTGCTTGCTTCTGGCTGAAGTCCCGAGTCCTGCCGTGAGGAACTTCAGTTCCTCAAGCCCATCTCTCTGTTCAGTCCAGAGCTCTTCGTACAGTCTGTCTGCCCAGGATCCATCCCACTGCTCCCCTCCATCTCTCTCAGTTCCCACTAATTGTCCCCACCGTAGCTGTTACTGTCCACAAAGCCTCCATTTATCTTCCGTCCCTGCCTAGGTCAGTTGTCTCCGTATCTCTGCCCAACAGCACTCTGGTAGCACTCACTGCTTTTCATATTTGTATTGCTTTCTGACCTTTGTCTCTGCCTGGCAGACTCCAAGTTTTGGGGACACAGGTTGTGTTTCCCCCATGTTGTTTCCAAAGACCCGGAAGGATGCTAGGTGTAGACGAGCAGCTAGTCAGTACTACGCACAGGACGCATCTTGGTCAGAAACTTCTCCAGCTCCATCGTAGGCTTTATTTATTGCTTTTGTATGTGCAAGTGTACATACATGTTTGTATGTTTATGCTCATGTGTGTGTGTTGAGTGTACATGTGTATGTAGAGGCCAGAGGTCTGTGGGTGTCCTACATCAGGAGCTGTCTACTGTGGTTTTGAGACAGGGACTCTCACTGGCCTGAGGCTTGCTGGTTAGGACAGGCTGTCTGCCAGCGAGCCCTAGAGATCGGCCTGTCCTTTCTCCCTAGTGCTGAGAGTACAGCATGGCTTATTGCGTGAGTGCTGGGGGTCGAACTTGGGTCCTCATTTGCACGGACAGTCTCCCCAGCCTGGTGTCACACACACACACACCCCACACCCCCACTTTGTTTTGTCCTTTTTAATCACTGGACTTTTGTGCGCAGGGATGGTGTATAAGAAAATGGAATGTAAATTTGTTGCCTCAAGTTTTATTGGTATAGAAATCAATTATTAAAGGTTCTTTTTAGGTAATTTTTGTTTTGGTGTAAGCTATGTTAACCTTTTACTGTCATGGGACAAGTTATCTTGTCCATTTTTTCATCTCGATTTGGTTATTGCTTTGGATGTTTTATGTAGTTCAGGTTTGGTTAGTCTGCTTTGTCTGTGGGGGTCAGAGGGCAGCTTTCCTCGGTGTTTTCTTCTTTCACTGTAGATCCCAGGGATTGAACTTTGGTCATCAGCCTTGTGTGGCAAAGCTTTTACCCACTGAGCCATCAAGCGGGCCCCTGCTAGACTGTAATAGTAGTTGATCGTGATACTAAGTTTTGTGTTTGAAGGCAGCTCAGTTTCTTCTTTTTTAAGGAAATCTTCTGACTCTAGCGTTGAAGTGAGTCACAGAGTTGGAAGTGTCTCTCAGCGACAGTCTGTGGTACTGAAAGCCCCAGATGCAGCCTCGTTCAGGTGGATTCATGTTAAGCCCTTCCAAGCCTCCACCCATCATTGCTCCATGTGCTCCCTTCTGAGCAGATCTGTTGCTCATCGACTCCAGACACTCTGGGCACTTCCAGGATCCCAGTGTGGTTGAATCAAGCATCACTTGAAATAGCTCGGCTGAGCAAATGGTTGTGATTGTAATAATCTTCATTATTTCTTTCAAAGATGTGGCTTCTTCATGTTGGCTTCTTCCTAACAAAACATGGCAGGTCTGTCATCAGTCACGGCTTTGTTTCTGTCGTAAGAATTTTATCTTGACTTGCTGTTTAATCAGTGATTATTTAGAAAGAGGACCTTTGCTCCAGCTGCTCCTCTGCTACTGGAGACAGAGCTTTGCAGCATGTGACAAAGTCTGCAGCCTGGCAGAGCAGGTTCAGTGTGCAATTGTTTGCTGCCAAGCTTAAGGGTCACCTCTCCTTTACTGTATGTTTTTAGAGTATTATCACTGACTTCTTATTAATTTTTAACTTTTAATTTCCCTGGACTTCCTTCTCTCTCTCTCTCTCAGATATTTAAAAAAAAGTAGTAGTTCTAAGTTGCTTCATTCTTTTGAGGAATCATTTTTTTTTTTTGCATCTGTGGTTTTGCTTTTTTATAAATAAAAAATTTTAATCTAAAAGACCTTGCATGTGAATTAGATTGATAGTCTCACCCTTAGAATCTTAAAACTGTAATCCATGTGTCAGTCATGACATGGCACTACTGTGTGGGTCAGAGGACCTGTGTGTGACCTCCCTCCACCTTGTTTGAGACTGAGACTTGCGGTGGATGGCAAGCTGTAGCTGGCCTGAGACCTTCTGGACAGTCTTCTGTGTCTTCCTTCCATCTGACTCTTCATAGGTTCTAGGCACCAGAACTCAGACTCTCACATTTGACCCAACTGTTCGTGGGTTCTAGGCATCAGAACTCAGACTCTCACATTTCACCCAACTCTTCGTGGGTTCTAGGCACCAGAACTCAGACTCTCACATTTCACCTGACTCTTCGTGGGTTCTAGGCACCAGAACTCACACTCTCACGTTTGAATGGCAAACCCTTTACAGGCATGAGCCACCACACCCTGCTCACTCAGACATTCTTAGTGCCTGACAGCTGGTTGTAATCAATGAAAGTCTCATGCCCAAGGGAACATGCCTGTAATCTCAGCACTTGGGAGGCTGAGAAAAATCTTTTTTCCCCCTTATCAACGTAGGTGTAGTGATTAAGGGTCTGTAGAGCGAGTTAATAATAGACAGGTACACAAAGATAAACATGCTTGTACACATGTGGGTGCTACCCCCAGCAGGAGCAGCACTGGGGGAGTAAATACATGCTGGCATCTCAAAGTGGGGAGAGAATTCAGGAGGTTGAGGCAGAAGGGTCCCTGTCTCAATAAAATAAAAAATAACCACAATAATAAAGCTCACACAAAGCAGAAGGCTTTTTAAAAGGTACTTGGGACAGCATGACAGTTTTAACTTCTTCAGACACGAGCCCTCAGTAAAGCAGAGGGGTTTATAACAAATAAAATAGAAGCATTATTACAAGGACTAAAGCTTGGCAGATGCCTTCCTTAAAACCAAGGATCCCTGAGGCAAGCGAGAAATGTTTCTTTCAAGAGCTGAAAGGGACTGAGGAGACTTGAGGTGGGAAGGTGTTTACCTTGTGAGCATGAGGACCCAAGTTTGCTTCCTGGAAGCCACGTCAAAAAGCAGGGCGTGGCTGTGAGTGGTGGGTCACGCTTCTCATCCTAGCATTGGGAAGGCAGAAACAGGAGGATTCCTGGCGCTCACTGGCCAGCCGGTCTAAACTGACCCGTGTGCTCTGGGTGACTTGTTGTGGTGTGTAGCTAAAACTGTAAGGGAAGGCACCCACAGTGTGTCAGCTCAGCCTTCATGGGATGAAGTACAGAATCCATGTCACTCTGTTGTTCCTCTTTTTCATTTAATTTTGTCCTCTATTTAAGGTGGGATAACAGTCCCCCGTCTTCAGGGCACTCTGCTGCCTTAGCTCCCCGGTAGATTAGCTCACACACATAGCTGCCATTTTAGCATTAGCTTTTCTAATATGCTGTTTGGGGTTTTGGTTTTTTTTTTTATTTTTTATTTATTTTTTTTATTTTTATTTTTTTTTTCCCCAAGACAGGGTTTCTCTGTGTAGCTGTGGAACTCACTCTGTAGACCAGGCTGGCCTTGAACTGAGATAGATCCACCTGCCTCTGCCTCCCCGAGTGCTGGGATTAAAGGCGTGTGCCACCACCACCTGGCTGTATGTTTTTATTTAGACAGCTTTGTTAAGAAATTCATATTAATTCTTTTATTGTCCCATATTATATAGTATATGTGTGTGAGTTTGGGGGCTCACATGTGTGGGTCAGAGGGTCCAGGAGTAGAACACAGGTCATTAGGCTTCGGTGGCAGGTTCTTCTCCCTCTGAGTTGTCTTGCACACCCCCAAATCAACTTTGAAGTGTACACCATGCAGTGTACACACTATTCTTAGTGTGTCTGCCGAGTCGTGGCAGAGCACCACTGTCCAGCTCGAGGACGTTTCATTGCCCCCAGAGCAGCCCTCACCAGCAGGTACTCACTTGGTGCCGCCTCCGCTTCTGTTTCGATAGTTTTCTGTAGTCTAGACAGTCCATAAACTACACATGGGATTGTACTGTGTGCTGTTTTGTGGGTAAGTCTTTTCACTTAGTTTTTCTTCAGGGTTCATGCATGTTGCAGCAGGTACTGGTGCTTCATTTCTCTTTTGAAATGAACTTTGAATTCTGGAATAGTTGGATATTTACAGAAAACCGAAAAGCAAGTGGGGAAGCTTCCCATGCACACCAGACCCAGTCCTCTGTTACTACAGGGTGATTTAGTAGGGTGCATTCAGCATACAACGAACCAGCGTTGTTTGTACTTTTTTGTTTTTCAAGACAGGGTTTCTCTGTATAACAGTCCTTGCTGTCCTGGAACTCTGTTAGTAGATAAGGCTGGCCTTGAACTCAGATCCGCCTGCCTCTGCCTCCTGAGTGCTGGAGTTAAAGTTTGTTTATATTTTCTACTAAACTAAAGCACATGCTTGATTCAAATGTCCTTCATTCTCCCAACTTCTGTTCCAGGGTCCTGTCTCGGACCCTGCACTGTGCACCGTTGTGGTTTCTCCTCCGGTGCTGGCGGCGAAGCACTTTGCGACCTCATTAGTTTTGATGACCTGGGTGCTTTTTAGCAGTAGTGAATATTATGTAGACCATCTTAGTTGGGACTTGGCCTGGGTGCTTTTTAGCAGTGGTGAATATTATGTAGACCATTTTAGTTGGGACTTGGCCTGTGTGCTTTTTAGCAGTGGTGAATGTTATGTAGACCATCTTAGCTGGGACTTAACTGAGGTTTCTCTCCTGGTTAGCCTGAGTGTATAAATTTGAGAGAAAAGGCCACAGTCATTATTCATCTCAAGTGGACACTGCTGTCAGCATGACTTGCCACTCCTAGCAGCCCTGGTCTGGGTGAAGGGGGACTGCTCGCTTTGAGCTCCATGCCTTGCCTTCCACCGCCCGCCGGAAGGGTGTCACTGCAGGGCTGCAGAGGAGGTTCAGCAGTCAGGAGTGCTGCTGAAGATGTCTGCATGCCTTGTTTAGTCATGTGGACTTGAGGCTATGTATTTTGTACCTTAGCGTATAATCTCAATCTCTCTCCCTCCCCCTGTTGCACGCACGCACGCTTTGCTTGTTTATTCTTTTTCTTTTATGTGTGTGGTTGTTTTGCCTTCAGGTATGTCTGTGATCCGCATGTGTGCAGTGCCCCAGGAGGCCAGAAGAGTTGTGAGCAACCATGTGGGTGCTGAGAATAGAACCCAAAGACTCTGGAAGAACAGCCAGTGGTCTGTGAGCCATCCCCCAGCCTCTATAGTCTCTTTTTAAAGGTTTATTTTAATTATGCATATATGATGTGCCTGTGTGGGGCATGTGCACATGTATGTGTCTATGTTAATTGTGTGTATATGATGTGCCTGTGTGAGGTATGTGCACATGTGAGTATGTGTCTATGTTAATTATGTGTATATGATGTGCCTGTGTGAGGTATGTGCACATGTGAGTATGTGTCTATGTTAATTGTGTGTATATGATGTGCCTGTGTGGGGTATGTGCACATGTGAGTGCAAGTTCTGCTGAATCCAGAAGAGGGCTTCAGATATCTTGGAGCTGGAGTTTGAAGTGACCCTGAGCTGTCCGTCATGGGTACTGGGCATCACACTCAGTGCCTCTGCCAGGACAGTGTGCTCTTCACCGCTGAGTTCCTCTTTGAAGCATATGGTACATCTAGAAAACGGGGTTAGTGTCTACGTGGGCAGATTGACTAGCTAGGATCATGTGTGTAGAGGTGAGGTGAGAGAGTCTCTCCTGTCTTTATTCATCTCATCTGCAAGTGTGAACCAGGGCCTGTTCTGGATAGAGTATGGAAGCGAGGACTCTATCAGACACGGACCAGTGAAAGGCCTGTTGACTTGTGCTCAGACAAGCCCCTGGGTTAGGTGCAAGGTAGTTACTATGCAGATCGAAGGGGTTGATTATCTATGGCTGTGCCCACAAAGCAAGAGGCTTTAGGTAACATATTCTCTCCCATTGCTGTAGCACTCCAGTCTTGACTTTGCAGTGATGTGCCTTTGTCCAGACTTCCCTCTTTGAAAAGGTACCAGTCAGAGTTAGAGTCACATCTACAGGTACTGGTGACATTAGTACTGGTGACGCTGTAGAGCCGTTAACCAAAATGAGGCCACCGGGGCCTCGGTCCAGAGGTAACAAGCCCTGAAGTGTGCTCCAATTGAAGGGTAGTTAGTGGGGATTCGGTTGAGAGTGGATGAGGGATAAGGCTGGAATGCTTGATAGTAGCCTTGGACCTCATTAAATTCTGTGGATTTCTCTTCTCCTCACAACAATCCAGAGAAAAGCTAAAAGTGTTTTTGTTTTTGTTTTTGTTTTTTTTAAAGGAACTCACTTTGTAGACCAGGCTGGCCTCGAACTCACAGAGATCCGCCTGCCTCTGCCTCCCGAGTGCTGGGATTAAAGGCATGTGCCACCACCGCCCGGCCTGAGGCTAAAGGTTGTTAAAAGAACCAGGCGAGTGCCCGAGATTGCTAGCAACAGCAGCCAGCAGCCAGCAGCCAGGCCTCCCTGCGCTCTGATTTCAGATTTAGAATCTCAGAGACTTCTAGTCTGTGATAGGATGGATTTCTGTTTTAAGCTTCTTGTTTTGTGGGAACAGACCTGGGAGATTAAAACATTCCCTTACTCCTCATAAGAAGTATTTTGAACCTAAATCTGGAGTTGTCTTACCAAAAGGCCTTTTGTTATTGGGGTTTTTTTTTAATTGTGTGTGTGTGTGTGTGTGTGTGTGTGTGTGTGTGTGTGTGTGTGTTCATCCACTACACAATGCAAATTTCAAGTTGTAAGTATTATGGTAAAGTCAGGCATGGTGGCACAGGTCTAATCCCAGCAGTTGGGAGGCTAAGGCAAAAGAATCATGAGTCCCAGGCTAGTCTGAGCCATATACGGGAGACTCAAAAACCAAAAAAACTAATAGGAAAAAGAAACAAGAGGCTGGAGAGAGGGCTTAGAGTTAAGAGGACCTGGGTTCAATTCCTAGCACCCACGTCCAGAGGTTAAGAAGGACCCGGACTCCTTAGGAAATGTGGGTGGGCCTATCATGGAAAACAAATACTGTGAAGGGGAGGGATTCCACTGGACCTTGTGCCAAACCTGGCCGCATCTTAACAGCATGCTCAGCACTCCAGGGGGTGGGGAAGCAAGTGGCTTTCTCTCTTCCACCAATTCCCAGGTCATTTCCGCATGTTGCTCTCCTGTGGCTCACTGTGCTTCTGTGGCCCGTGTGCTCAAGGGCTGGACCAGGTGCTTCCAGGTTCCTGCTCCTTACTCGGGGATGGAACTACACGCTCCCATTATTCCAAATGGAGCAGTAGTACAAATGAGTCGGAAGTGATTAGTGGGCCACCGAATGTTTTCATTGACAAGTATAATCCTCTGCTTACCGCAGGCCTCCTACCCTCTGAATCAGGAATCTTCAGAAATGCATTGGGATAGAAACTATGCACAAAACAGGACATAGTATGCGTTTTGATGGTGTCTGTGGGGGACTTATTCCACAGTCCAGAGTATTCTGTGCAGCTGGTGCAGGTGGATTCTTAGGAAAGGGATGTGCATAGTCCAAGCCAAGTGGAGTCCTGGATTGCTGAACGATTCCCTGTGCTTGCCTGTCTCACTTCTTCAGGGAGAACCTTAAATATAAGAAAGACACACTATTTTCTTGGCATTCCTTACTTCTTCAAACAATTTCTGAAAGTCAGTGTAACTTACACAATTCATGTTGGGTTTTCTTGGTGGTTGTTGGTTTCACTTTTTCCTGACTAGAAAAGTACACGCTCACAGTAGAAAATTGGAAGAGTGATAAAGGTGGAAGAGACAGGTTTTTCTTTCTCCTGGAGTAATTCTGTTATGGGACTCAGTTTCTCCCTCTCTTCTCTCTTCCTCTCTTCCTCTCCTCCTCCCCTCCTTTCTCCTCCTCTCTCTCTAGTTTTTCAAGACAGGGTTTCTCTCTGTAGCCCTGGCTGTCCTGGAATTCACTCTGTAGACCAGGCTGGCCTCGAACTCACAGAGATCCACCTGCCTCTGCCTCCCAAGTGCTGGGAATTAAAGGTGTACACCACCACCACCTGGCCAAGGACTCAGTTTCTTAGCATGGCCAGGCATGTTGTACTTTATGCTCTGTTATGTTTTAAAAATTGAACCATAATTCATAGACTATAAAATTCATCCTGTAGAGTGCACAATACAGTGGCTTTTTTAGAGTGTCCACAGGGTCAGAAACATGACCATTAATTTCATAATATTTTCATTGCCCCCTAAAACAACCTGTGTGTGTTACAATTGCCTCTTTGCTTGCTAGCTAGCCTCATCCTCGAGCTTAGAAATACTAGCCGACCTATGTTTTTGTAGATAACCTGTTCTGGATATTTAATGGAAATAGTTATTCCATGTGTGGCCTTGAATGCCCAGCTTTATTGTTGGGTTTGGTGTTTTAGACAAGGTCCTACTAGGTAGCCAGGGTAGTTTGGTGTTTGCAGTCCACCTGCCTCAGTCTCTAGAGTCTCCGACTTATAGGTACACCATCAGCATGCTCACGTTGGCATCTCTCAGCATAGTATTTTCAAGGTGCCATATTTTAACATGTACTTGACTTATGTGAATATACCGAGTACAGTCTGTCCATTGGTTAGCTGTAAGCTGTGTGAGTGCCCCTGGGAACGGTGTGAGCGTGTTTGTGGTGGGTAGAGTTTTCAGAGTTTTGAAGGGTATGTACCTAATGAGTGGGACTGGTAGCTTTCCAAGGAACTATCAGACATTTCCCAAATGACTGGGCTAGTTTATATTCCTACTAGCAGTGTTTGAATGATACAGGAAAATTTGGAGTTCTTTAAACACCCTATATACACACCCCTCATCACATACATGGTTTGCAAATATCCCTTTCTGTGGGTGTCTTTATTTTCTTGAAGCATTCTGTGAAGCCTCGGGGTCATTACTTGGGATTGAATCAAGGGGTTCAAACTCACTAGACAGATGCCCTCTTTTTATTTTTATTGTGTGACGGGATCTCTCTTCAGTTCTCTGGGTTAGCCAAGTCTGTGTCACCAGGCCCAGCTGAAGCACAAAAGTTTTAACATTTAAAAATGTTCTTGGCCTCTGTAAGTGTTTATAATGATTGTTAATTACCCTGTTTTCTGTGCGGTTTGTAATTATCTAAACCATTCCACATCGCTGCCAGTGAGAGTGATTTTTAGCCTCATTCTAGCAACTGACCCGTCAATGAACATGTCTGTGCATAGATTTTCACTCACGTTCCAGGTGATTTCTTTAATGTTGACTAAACAGAAATGAGGCTAGTGCATCAAAGATAAAGAATAGCTTCTCTCCATTTTGCCCAGACTGCCTTCGAACCGTCTATTCTCCTGACTCAGCCTTCTGAAAGCTGTAATCAGCTGGAATCACAGAAGTACATCACCACATATCTATCTAAAATCCTCTGTGTGTGTGTGTGTCTGTCTGTCTGTCCGTCCATCCGTCTTTGAAACACTCTCATTCTGTAGTCCCGGCTAACCATTGAACTCACAACAATCCTCTTGCCTTAGCCTTCTGGAACAACAGGCATGAACCACTGTACCCAGCTTGAAGGATATTTTGTGGCCTCTGTCAGTGCCCCCCTGTGTATCAGCTCTGACATTTATTAGCTGAAATCGTTGCTTTTTTTTTTTTTTTTTTTAAAGAGGGGGAGCTGCTGTGATTTTCCTAACTGCTGGTGCACCAAATTGTGCGTTTGCTGGTCTGGCACTCTTAACTATGCTCGCTAGATGCAACACTGAAACCCTCTTATGCTAAGCTCAGTCCTAACATGAAGGGGAGACCAGTTTTCCTTTTCTTTCACTTAGCATTCCGGCAAGTTTTATCACGAGGTGCTCATCTGTGGGCAGCATCCTTAACAGCACTGACTTTGGAGGGCACCTCATCATCTTTCCATGTTTACTTGTTTGGTGAAGGCTGTAAAGAGGGCTGGAGAAGGTTCAGTGCTTGCCTCGGAAAGTGGAGGCCTGGGTTTGCTCCCCAGAACCTGTGCAAAATGCCCACATGGTGGCGCATGCTTGTATTCTCAGCGCTGGGAAGACAGACTGGAGGGTCGCTGCGGTTTGCTGACCTGCCGCCAGCCTAGCCTAACCAATGAGCTCCAGGCCAATGAGAGGCCTGGGAGGTGTCAGTGCTAAGAGTGGGAGTGGATAGAAGCCCCCATCTCTAACCTGGAAGCTATCTACAATTGATGACCACTCCCAAATTAAAAATTAGTTTCCTCCTGTGGAGTCTCACTACCCAGTACAAACCAGTGATGCACTCAGAATTCTGTGAGAACTGTAACTGGACCGCTTTCCTCTCCATAGTTCTAGAGATTGAGTGAGGGCCTCACATGCCAGGCCAGTGCTGACTAGACTTTGGCTCTGCGTCCTGCCCTTCCATTTTCCTCTGGCCATGGTTCTGCTTTACTGTTTAAGAAATAAGTTAGTGGGTTCTGAAATTGTTTGATTTGTAGGGTTTTGTTTTTGGCAAGGTCTTACTGTGTAGTCCAGTTGGCCCTTGATTCAAAGCCCTCCAGGCTCAGCTTGTCAGATTCATGTTACAGGTTTGTGCCACCATGCTGGCTCGTTCTAGAATTCTCCAGCCTTTCATCCTTGGCTTTGGGGGCTGAGGCCTGGAAGGGCCAGGCTGTCACTGTCCTGTCTCTTAGATTCTCCTGTTGGGGTGGACTGTGGGCTGAAGAAAGAGGTAATAAATAGTAACAGTTGGTTCTGGAGATGTCCTGTGGCACTTGAAAAGAATAATAGGTTTATGTTTGTTAACATGGATTATTCAAGATGTCAGCTGGCTGGGGAGCGAGGTGAGGAAGACCACACTTAGGCCAGTTACTTAGAATCCACCCCAGCTCATCATCTGTGATGGAGACGTCGGGTGCATTTGAGGAGCAGATAAGAGTGTGTGTGAGGGGGTAAAGTGGAACTGGGTGTACAAGTGTGAAAATGAAAGGGAGGCTGCTGCCCTGAGTGTGCGTGTAGATGTGTAAACGTAAACACTCAGAAATAGTTCTTAAAGAAATGGGTACAGTTCACACCCCATAACATTAACCACCGCGTCCAATCAGGTGTTAGTGTATTGCATGACCACCACTAATTTTAGAACCATTTCGTTATCCCTGAGAGAAGCTCCGTAACCTTCCAGCGGCTGCTCCCCATTCGCCTCCTCTTGACCCCTGACCTCCACAAACCCTGTTGCTTTTTCTGTGGACTCAGTTTTTTGTGTAAGTGGAATCCTGCAGCATTGGGAAAGCCTGAGCCAGGAGTGATGCTGTGGATTCCTTGTCTGAGGAAGTAGGAGATGGGGGACTTGGAGCTAGTACTTGGGACCTGAGTTTAGCCCAGGGGTTAGATAAAACCCTTTCCCCTCAGGGCAGCGTAAACTCTCTGGCGCAGGTGATGGCCCTGCAAGAATTGCACCCCGTTTTTTGTTGGTGTGTTTATGTTCTGGTTTAGATGGACTTGGAATTGAAGCAATTTAGTTGACCAGGAGGTTAAAAGAGTTTGGGCTCCCGCCCCTGACAGCTTGGGGTGGGGGGAGAGTCACGTGACTACCACTCTTGAGCCTCCCTGCCAGTTCCTCTAGCTGTGAAATGAGATGCTGTTACTTTATGGGAGTGTGTGGTGTGAGTGATGGACAGAGTGCTTCCAGACAGCACAATTCATAACCAAAGACAGCTGGTGCATTGGAGAGAATGGTATATGCAAAACAGGATGAGCGGGTCACACAGGGACTTCCCAGTACTTGTTAGGGATTTAGTCAAGGGTGTGACTTGTTCACTCAGCTTTTGAAAGCCAGCATGGCTCAGCTCTGCCCAGTAGAAACATGGGCGCTCCAGATGCCCTTTCACATGACCATAGAGACGGTGGGCGGGGGTTTGGGAGAGGTGACTGCCCTTCTGCCTCTAATCACATGACTGAATGAATGCTAAAGGGCCTCCTCCTCACCTGGTTAGAGGGTCTAACTAGTGAAAGTTACAGTTTCCAGAAGGCATACTTTTGCTCTAATGACTCCACATTGGACATCTGTGTGAGCCCAGGAGGGCTTTCCTGGTGATAGGGATTGCTTGGCAGCGGATGATCTGTGAGTGCAAGCCCTCCTAACCCGGAAGCTGTCCTTAGATGTGTCCTTAGATAAGACATCTTATCCAAAGTGTCGTGTTGGTGATATTTTAGAGAAATCATAAGGCGACACCTTTATTTTTTTTGGTTTGGGTCAGTATTTACTAGAAATGGTGCCCTTTGTCACATAGCTCGTCTTTTCACAGAGATGCAGAACAAAGAAACACACGTGGGGGGTGTCTTAGGGTTTCTGTTGCTGCCACAAAACACCATGACCAAAAGGCAAGCTGGGGAGGAAAGGGTTTATTTGGCTTACACTTCAGCATTGCTGTTCATCACTGAAGGAAGTCAGGACAGGAACTCAGACAGGGCAGGATCCGGAAGCAGGAACTGATGCAGAGGTCATGGAGAGGAGCTGCTTACTGGCTTGCTCCCCATAGCTTGCTCAGTCTACCTTCTTATAGAACCCAGGACCAGCAGCCCAGAGATGGCACCACCCACCATGGGCTGGGGCCTCCCTCAGTGACCACTGAATGAGAAAATGTCTTACAGCTGGATCAAGGAGGCATTTCCTCAGCTGAGGCTCCTTCCTCTGATGACTCTATAGCTTGTGTCAAGTTGACACACAAAACCACCCAGTACAGGGAGGTGAAAGTAAGAACAGTTCCTGGGCCTATTCCTGAGAAAGTGTTGGGTGCCTCTGAAGGAAGTTCCTCCCCTTGTCTGCCCATCCCGAGCTCTGCAAAGTGACTTCTAGGGACATGGCTCCCGCCTCCTTTGACACGAGGAATGATCGTGTCTATGGTGAGCCTTCCTAGTGTCTAAAGACCGGTTTCAGTATTAGAAGGTTGCCAGGTGGTAGGTGTGTTTGCACGTCCCTGCCTTTTGAGTTGTACTTGAGTTTCACGGCAGTGTGGGTGCTAAAAGTGACCTCAGGCTGTGCTTTTCGCATGAATTTGTAACAAGTGTACCTGTTAGCCTAAATCACTGTGGACCTTTAATGGAATCGAAGATGAGCTTTCTTTGCACTCAGGACAAAAACCTCTTTTTTTAAAGTCAGGACTTGTAGCATGAATCTTAAAAGTTCTTATTAATAAAGAACAAACTTGAGCCAGGTATTGGGGTGAACTCTGAAAGATCAGAGAGACAGAACAAGCCACAGCTACCTCACCTCGCTGGATCCTCAGCTGGTCTTATTTCCTCAGATGGAGGCCTCTGAGTCCTCATCCAGAATGGGTCTCAGCTGAACTGTGCTGCTCAAAACCTAACAGCTTGAATGCTTAACCAGCCAAATGCTTCTAGTTTCTGGTCCTCACGCCTTATATACCTTTCTGCTTTCTACCACCACTCCCTGGGATTAAAGGCTCACTTCTTGGGATTAAAGGCGAGTGTCACCATGCCTGGCCGTTTCCAATGTGGCCTTGAACTCACAGAGATCCAGAGGGGATTTCTGCCTCTGGAGTGCTAGGATTAAAAGTGTGAGTGCCACCATTTTCTAGCCTTTGTATCTAGTGGCTGTTCTGTCTCTGACCCCAGATAAGTTTATTAGGGTACACAATATTTTGGGGAACACAATACCACCACAGGACTTCTTACATAGTGTAGTTTGGCTTCAAACCCTTGACAGTTCTCTTGCCTCAGCCTCCTGAGCCCTGGGCATTACAGTTATGTATCACCACAGTGGGCACAAATGCTACTTTGTGTCTTCCTGTTGATCTCTTTCAGTGGTTCTCACTTAGCTAGGCATGGACTAAGCAAATGTAAGCCATGAGCTTGTTTCACAGTGCTAGAGCTCAGTACATCTTTGCTTGGAGGAGGGATGAAGGAGAACTGGCGGATATAGATTGGCATGGAGACTGTTGTGCCCAGTGTTGTCCCGCCATGTGAAAAGCTAAAGACCGTTTTAGCACAGAAAGCATACAAAGAGGCCGAGTGTGTGTGTTAGGAATTACCTTCCAGCTTTAACAGCTAGTGTGATGTGACGAATAGATTACTGTCACACGCCGGATATCAAGGTCACCAAGAGTAATAATTGTTAGTATAGTGCGTGAGAAAAGTTCAGGAAGGAGATGATAAAATGATACTGCTTTCATTTCCAGGATCAGTTGTTGGGGATGAGAGATAGACAGAGAAACAGACACACTCAGAGAAAGAAAAAAAAAACACAGAGGCAGACCCTTTACCACTCAGTCTTGAAAGTATGGCATAGGTGTTGGGATTAAACGTGTGTGTGTGTGTGTGTGTGTGTGTGTGTGTGTGTGTGTGTGTGT
>CABHPR010144073.1:26397-44376 GCA_902168415.1 Peromyscus melanophrys
GTGTGTGTGTGTGTGTGTGTGTGTGTGTGTGTGTGTGTGTGTGTGTTTGTGTGTATGCATGCATAGCCATGTTGAAGTATGGACAGCACACATCCGTTATTTGAAACTCCTTCAGGGTTATGTAGCCTCTGGCAGGAAGACAGAGCCAGACTGGAGGCAGGCCTGTGGGCTCATGGTTCAGACAGCGTGAGGAGCTGGTAGGAAAGCAGCAGGAACACCGGAGGAGGTTTGAGTAGAGCTGAGGCTGGGGCGTCAGAGGAAGCTGGAAGTTACATGGGTATTTTCAGCTGTCCATTGAAATCACCGTGGATGGATAGGAATAAATGGCAGTCACTACTAAGTTGAAGAGACACAGGAGGAAACTGCTTTCTTGATGATTGTGATGGTTTCATGAGTGTAGGCATGTTGTGTGACAAAACTTTTCCTGAGGAGACACAAATACACATCTTCTTACCTCAGAGGAAAGCAAACCAAAGTAGAGATCCACCGAAGTCCAACTTGGTGAACCAATGAGTTTTATTGAGGCTACTTATAGGAACACACATGGGTTGGTTTCAGGAGCAAACATGACTCAAAGACGGCCGTATCACCAAAGCCCACCCTAGAATGGGTGACAGCTCACAAAGCTGGGGACCTGGAGATCACTGCACAGCCTGCGGGTAGCTCAACAGGTTGGAGAGTGTCCTGTCCAGTGCCCCATTGATCTGAACTCCTTTGAGGCAGCTCTGCTGGTTTCTGCTTCTTCCAGGTAGCTGGTCTAGTCTCAGAGTCTTCTTTGCAGCTCAGCTCTCCTGCATATGCGGCTTTTTATTGTTTACTCTGGCAGGGAGGGGCCTAGTGAATGTGGTCAGTTTCAGGGACTTCCTTAAACTGTTCTGAGTTGTTTACCTTCCTATACTTAAGGAGCGTCCTCCATGATGGAATGTTTTGGTCTCAGAGGAAACTGTTACACAACAATGCAGAATATCAGAATATATCAAATTTTGTGTCATTTGCTGAACTTCAGTAAGACTCAACAGCTTTGTTGAGTTGGAGTTCATGTCCTCTGCAGTCCACCATTTGATGTGCACGGGGCACTGGTGTTTAGTGTGTCACAGTTTATTTCCAACCACCACTGCGACTTTGGAAAGGTTTTATAACCCCAGAAAGAACCTCCAGCTGTTGCTTGCCACTTCCCCTCCTCCCTATCTTTCAGAAACCAGTTGTCTGCTTTCCTCCTCTATGGGATTTGGTATTCTAGACATTCATACAGTGGAATCAGACTGTGCGCCTGGCTTCAGTCATTTGGCAGAGTATTTTCAAGGTTTATCTATGCTGTGGTGTATGTAAATGCTTCCTTTTATGACCATGTTTCTTCACTATCTGTTGATAGATGTTGAGGTTGTTTGCAGTCTAGGCTGTTGTGAGTGACCCTGACTCTTTACCACCACGGCCAGGAAAGCCATAACCTTTGTGTTTGTCATCTAACTCTTTCCTTGCTGTCTGTGCTTCCGGGTGAACAACATAAAAGGGAGATCCTTCACATTCGGGTGGTGTCTAAGTCCTAAGAGGAAGAATTCCCACCAAGGCACTGCTTTGATACACTCTTTCTCCTTCAGTTGGGTTTAAACTTCACTGAGCATGGAGAAATGTTTCTAATGCAGCTTGAGTGAGATAAAGTCATTTAAGTATGGATTCTGGTTTGTGAGAGGTTTGTGGAAATACTAGAACTATGTAAGGGATTTGAGGGGAAGGGGATTGATTGAATGAAAAGGAGCGAGGAAGAAGCAAGAGTTAGGCAGTAGATGTGACTGGTAACAGGAACACAGCGTATCTTCTACTTAATGAGGATGAGCCAAAGTGTCAGCCTTAGGAGATGCTGGTGCTCTGGGCGAGTGACTGTTGACCTGAAAAACCATGATCAGACAGGGCCCCATTTCATTTTTGAGGATTTTATTTATTTACCTAATTTTTTTTACATTTGTTTGTTTTTCGAGACAGGAGTTTCTCAGTGTTGAACAACTCTGGCTGTCTTGAAACTAACTTTGTAGGCCAAGCTGGCCTCGAACTCACAAAGATCCACCTGCCTCTGCCTCCTGAGTGCCAGGATTAAAGGCATGTGCCACCACCGCCCATCTATTTAGTTAATTTTTGAAAAAGGGTCTTTCTATGTAGCTGTGGCTGGCCTGGAACTCCTTATGTAGGCCAGGCTGGCCTCAAACTCACTTGTTTCTGCTTCCTGGATGCTGGGATTAAAGGCACCACTGAACCTGCCCAGGATAATTAGGCCATTGGCAGACTCTGCCCATTCTCTGAGAATGGCGCAGAGAATGAAATCCCCTTGCAGCCTGGATGTAAGCTTCTCATGTGGTGCCAGGTTGTGTTGTTAATTTGTTCACAACTGGATACCAAGACTGATACTGGACCTCTTTCTTGTAAAGATTACAGTTTTGTTGGTTTCGTCTGATTTTAAAGTTATGTTTATTTGAGTACAATTTATATTCCATGGAGTTTACCATTTTGAGTGTAGTAGATGGCAGATTTTATACAGTGTACTCAGTAACCAGTAGCATCTACTTATTCTTGGGCATACGATGTTTAAGTGAGCCGGGCGGTGGTAGTGTGTGTGCCTTTAATCCCAGTGCTCAGGAGGCAGAGGCAGGTGGATCTCTGTGAGTTCGAGACCAGCCTGGTCTACAAAGCAAGTTCCAAGACAGCTAGGGCTACACAGAGAAACCCTGTCTTGAGAAAACCAAAACAACAACAACAAAAAAGTTTTAAGTGTACAAGAAGTTTTGTTTTGAATATGTTAAATCTGATTAAATAATATGCAGTAAAATTTTGAAATACACTTCCTAAACTTGAAATTTTACTTGTGCACACACGTGTATATGTACTTGTGCACACACGTGTATATGTACTTGTGCACACACGTGTATATGCATTTGTGTGTGTGCATTCTGTGTGCACGCATGTGTGTATGAACATCATACACTGTGCAGATGGACCCGTTTGCCCCCGGAGCTTTTGGAGAGCATTGGCTCCGCCCGTTTATCATGTAGGTTTTACCTCGAGGTCTACAGGCTACAGGACTCAGCTTTCTGTCTGGAGTAATAAAGCTGAGGTAGCCGAAGCGAAACTGAAAGCTAACATATTTAATTACCGAGCAAATTGCTCTTAGAAAGAACTAAGAGTGATTAAGTAAACATATTAAATAAGTAATTATCCCTTATTGCCTGCTCCCTTCTCCCCAACCCCCCAATACCTCAGCTTTCAACAGGTCCAAGTTACAGCTACATAGTGAGTTGGAAGCCAGCCTGAGTTATGTGAGGCCCTGTCTCAAAAGGAAAAAGAAAGGGCATTCTATTAACAAGTTAGGAGTCAGCTTTCCTTGAAGAGAGCACATTCCCAGACAACTAGTAGGCAGAAGCAGAAAGGTTACCACAGAAGGTGAAGTGAAGTATCCTTTGAAGGAGTAAGGGCTCACGATGAAGTAGGAAATTACCTTTACGATGTAGCATGCTCCTTAGCAGTTTACTGTGTCCCGGGACCAGCATCTTCAGGGGCTACTTACTGCCTTCCATATTTTGGCAATTAAATTAGTAAGCAATTTGCTGTAAATACATAGAAGCTAATTTTGCTTAACATTTCAAGGGGGAAAAAACCTTGGAAGCTAAGGGCAGCTGAAGTTGGCTTCTGTGATGTTGTTATAACGGACTTATAGTTACTGTTTTAATAGCTTCTCTGTCAGAGTAGCTTACAGCTCAGGAGAGAGAGGAGAACAGCTTTGTGTTTACATTTCCCACTCTAGTTCAGATCTAGAAATGTTCACACCACCTGCCGCCTGTCGTAGCTGCCTGCGTGCTGACAGCTACTTCAAGTGTGCTTTCGGTTGCTGTGTGCCTATGCTTATCTTGTCTCGCTAGAATCAAGAGCGCTAAAAAAGGAAGTTTTTTTTAAAAAGGATCATCTTACAGATAAAACTCTTCAACATAGGCCTTGTCTTATGACTTTGAATCCACGGAGGAAGTAAGATGTATGATGCATTCGTGTATGAGAAATAGCGTGCAACTTGCCTTCTGCCTGGAGAGTGGGTGGGGTATGCTGAGGGCGGCAGGTGCCCACCAGCAAAGAGCCGAAAGCTGGGGAACAGGCATGGGCAGGCACAGGGGACGGAGGAGCAGTGAGTGTGTCCTTGTGGTTCTGTAGTGCCAAGTCCCAGTTAATTCTTTGACTCATTTCCATCATGATTACTTGTGATTTGAGACTATATATTCCTGCCCTGGTTAATAACTTGGGAAACTCAAAACTTACGATTTTCTCTCCCCGTCCTGCTAGGTGCTGGATAGTTTACTAGTCCAGTATGGAGTGGTGGAAAGCTGTGAGCAAGGTACCTGTCTTCTGAATTGCTTTCAAATTTATAAAAGGAAGGAAGCAGAAAGAAAACTAACCAATTCTCTCTCTCTCTCCCTAGTGAACACGGACTCCGAAACCGCGGTTGTAAATGTAACCTACTCCAGTAAGGACCAAGCTAGACAGTAAGCAGTCTGAACCTTCTTGTCTGTCTCTAATAACTAGGCTGAGTCCAGCCACTTCTATTTGTGGTCTCTTAAATTGAAGAAGGGCAAGTGGGTCACAAAAGGAAATTTTACTTTGTTTGACTCTGCAGTTACGTCTTTTCAATCTGTATGACTAGTGGGAATCTGCATTTGAGGTTTGTTCCACTTTTAATTTATCTTTAACACCACTTGCAGAGTGATGTATAGAGCTAAACTTCACCCTGTTTGCAAAAAGCCTTGGGCCTGAGTATTTTTTCCAAATTCTGTCATTTGCCTCCTTAGCTCTCCTTTGAAGTGCCTTAGCATACCTTTTATCTGCAGCTGGTAAGTTGACCACGTTAAACAAACAACAGTTCAATCTTAGCATTTCCCTCCCTGAAGTCAGTCACAATTACCCAGTTCACTAAGAGTGAGCAGACATCGAACCAATACACCTTGCAACTAACAGCTTTTCAGATCAGCCCATGATAGTTTTGTAGGTATTGGGAGAGAAAAAAAAGGGACCCACAGAAACTGCCCTTGATAGCTCTGCCTAGACCATGAATGCAGGGATGGTCCCGAGTACCTAACAGCCAGCTCTAGGACTGGAAGTCTCACCTCCCTCCAGACAGAGGGCAAGAACGCACTGGTCTTTTCTGTGGGAGAGTTGGAAGGACCCCTTTGGTCATCCCTAAGTCCTACAGGGGGAATGGGAAATGAACTTTAACAGTGAGAATTCAGGTTGAGCTTGAGGAACAACCTCTTCATAGAGCGGAGGAGTCCCATCCAGATCTTGAAGCACACTCACATTGGGTGCTGCCTGTCTTCCTGTGCTAGGAGATTTCTGGAAGCCCATGGAAGCCCTGTTGCTGGTACAGTCTAGCCAGTTGGTCCTCAGCTGCAGAAAGAGCTTTTTCAAAGACCCCTGCCAAGTGGATGGCTTGATGGCCCCCGAGCAAATGTCAGGGGCTGACTACACTGAAACTTAGCCAGCCGATTGCCTCTAGACTTAAGGGGATGAACTAAGTACCAGAACTAAGCCGGGGGAAGCTGAGCAGATCCAGAGTCTGCAGGGTCACAGACTCAGGTGCTAGACTATCTACCAGATGTCAGGAAGGACCTGAGGGGGCAGGGCCATCATTTCCAGTCAGCTGGTGAGAGACCTGTACCTGCAGCACAGCCATCCAGGTGGGTGACTGGGAGCTTGGAGATGACTGCCCAGGTTTAGGGCTAGCATTTGTCCCCCAGCCTTACCCAGGATGACAGGACCTGTGACCTGACTTGGCAAGGGTCTGCCAGGAGCAAGAACCACATTTACAGCCCACCCCTTCCCTGAAGGACTTGCCTAGAGCTGTGATTTGACCAATGGAAGACCATCTACGCTGTAGCAGCATCCATGACCTGAGTTTGCAAAGATCTGCCCAGAAGTGTGGAAGGCATCTGAGAACTGGGGGAGGAGCCCAGAGACACCAGAACCAGCAAAGAAGACTGTACTCAGACTCAACGCCCCATCATGCTCTCCCCCCTGATGATTGTTGCTCCTTTATTAATACTCCTGTTGGTTTAGCAGGCCGGCTCTGCCCTGCTCTGTTACTGTCTTTGCTCTTTCTCTTCCATTTTCCTTCTCCTCTTTCTCTATTCTTTTTCATTTTCCTTTTGACAGCCCTTTCCAAAGAAGGTGTGCAGCGTGGTTTCCAGGGGCTCCATGTCTGAGTGTCCTGGGAGTTGGGACTTTTCCAAGTTGTCGGATTGATTATCTTTCTTTATGTTGTTCTTTTCATTATAACTTTAGTCAAAACTGCCCTCATCCCAAGTTTTCCTTTCTGTTTACTTTTCCTACTACCCCCATCAGAGGGAAAGATATAATTAAGATTAGAGCAGAAATTAATGCAATGGAACGAAAGAAGTAATACAAAGTATCGAAACAGAGTTGGTTCTTTGTAAAGATAAACAAAGTTGACAAATCCTTAGCCAAACTGAGGAAGAGAGAGAAAACTCAAATCAAGACTTCATTGAAAAGGAGGCATCACAACAGATACCATTGAAATGCAGAAAATCATTAGAATTTGCCTTAAAACCAAAACAAAACAAAACAAAACTGTAGCTAGAGTTTTCCTACCGGGCCCACAGTCAGGACAAACCTCTCTCACCCGCCAGTCCCACAGCCGCTTAGACCCAACCAAGTAAACACAGAGACTTATATTGCTTACAAACTGTATGGCCATGGCAGGCTTCTTGCTAACTGTCCTTATATCTTAAATTAATCCATTTCTATAAATCTATACCTTGCCACATGGCTTGTGGCTTACCGGCATCTTCATATGCTGTTTGTCATGGTGGCGGCTGGCAGTGTCTCCTCAGCCTTTCCCTTCCCAGAATTCTCTCCTCCTTGTCCCGCCTATACTTCTTCCTGCCTGACCACTGGCCAATCAGTGTTTTATTTATTGACCAATAAGCAACATGTTTGACATACAGACCATCCCACAGCACAAAACCATGTATTCCACTGAATTGGAAAATCTGAAAGAAATGGATAATGTCTAGATGCTTATTGACCTAACAAAATCAAACTAAAACAGCATAAAAATTTTAAGTAGATAAGCAGTGAGATTGAAACACTAATAAAAAAGTCCCCCAGCTAAAAAACATTCAGGCCCAGATGGATCCACTGCTAAATTCTACCAGCTGTCCAAGGAACACCAGTGCTCCTCAAACCAGTCCATAAATTAGAAAATACAGGAAAACCGCCAAACTCTTTACCAAGCTGGTGCTAACTGTATACCAAAACTAGATAAAGAGACAACAAGAAGAGAAAGTTACAGGCAATTCCTCCTGCTGAATGCAGATGTAGAATTTCTCAAAATGAATTAATGATGCATCAGAAAGATGTTTCGCCATGATCAATTTGGCTTCATTCCAGATGCGTCAATGCTTCAGCATGTTCAGGTCAATAATTCTATACACAAATAGCCTAAAAGACAAATCATTACACAATTTCCATACATGCAGAAAAGGCTTTTTTTTTTTTTTTTTTTTTTTTTTTCCCTTTCTGGGATCCAGCCTCAGCCTAGGTTCAGGTCCTGAGATGGGGAAGGGGTGTCTGCTCAAGGAAGATTCTGACCACCAGGTGGATTAAACTCAAGTGGCCCCCAGTAGCTCGAGCTCTTTTTATTTATACTTTAAGACTTTTTTGTTTTGTTTAACAAGGCTTACGTGAACATTTTTTTTTTTTTGGCTTCTGTTTTTGACTTTTAAGAAATACATTATATCTTGATAGAGGGAGACATTATGAGGATAGGAAGAAACCAGTTGTTAGGGAAATTCTCAGGAATCCACAAGGACAACCCCAGATTAGACTACTGGCAATAGTGGTGAGGGTGCCTGAGCTGGCTTACCCCAGTAATCAGATTGGTGAATACCCTAACTGTCATTATAGAGCCTTCATCCAGTAACTGATGGAAGCAGATGCAGAGATCCACAGCCAAGCACCACCTGAACTCTGAGAGTCCAGTCAAAGAGAGGGAAGAGAGATTGTATGAGCAAGGGGGGGGTCAAGATCATGATGGGGGAATCTGCAGAGACAACTGAATGAAGCTTGTAGGAACTCACGTACTTTAGACCAACAGCTGTGAAGCCTACATGGACCAAACTGGGTCCTCTGCATATGGGAAACAGTTGTGTAACTGGGTCTGTTTGAGGGGCCCTTGGCAGTGGGATCAGGATCTATCCCTGGGGCATGAGCTGGCTTTCTGGAACCCATTGCCTACAGTGGGATGCCTTTGGTAGGCCTTGATGCAGCAGGGAGGGGCTTGGTCCTGACTCAACTGAATGTACCAGGCTTTGCTGACTCCCCATGAGAGCCCATGCCTTTTTGGAGGAGGGGATGGGGGGTGGGTCGGGATGGGAGGGCTGGGAAGGAGCGAGAGGAGGGATGAATGTGGATCTGTGGTTAGTATGTAAAATGAACTTTAAAATTTCTTAAAATTTAAAAAAGACACTAAAAAAGAAATACATCATAATTATTATAAAACCCTCCTTGTTCCCCTTTGTTTCCCCAAATACACTTTTCCGCCCCCTACATAACATTATTCTAGACACAGAGTTCAGCGTTTTTGTAGGCTGAACTAAATAGCCAGCCAGACACATCCTGCTCTCATAGCACTTAGGTCAGCTGGCAGCTACCTGTGGTTACAAAGTTAAAAAGTAATAGACATGGGTACATTTCTTTAAGGACAACAATATTTAAACCCAGACAATTCTTTCATGTCTGTAAGATAAGACTTTTATACAGTTGCTATTTATACAAGAGAGTCCCTTGTCTCAGTCTCTCTGTAAAAGGCAGACTTTGATAAGACACTTTTTCCAGCCCACCACACCAGTCTTCTTCCACCAATAGAAGAAGCTCCTGTGGATGGTAAAGATGGATCTCTCTATCCCACAGTTTGTATTGTATTTTTTCCACTTGGAGCATACCAGATCCTACCATTGGCTCTATATACTTGGTGTCCAGAGAACTTATTCTCAACAGTGGGCACTATGTGTATTCCTGAGCCTTGTTCCCCTATTCTGTGTAGGCATGCCTTTCCAGAACTGTGAGACATGGTTAATGTTCCAAGTGTTGTTTTCTCATGTGTACCTAACTGTCTCTATTGACTCAGAAAAGTTCCCAGGATTGGGAGTTGTAGTTAGTAATTCCAGATAAGAAATTTGAGAGGCATTAGCCCCCTGCTGATTCTAAGGGGAAAATATTCGAGAACAGAATTTCCAGGGAAAAGCACAGCTGTTGCATGTGTGATTGACAAGTGAACCTAAAATCCACTAAAGGGATCAACAATATAATGAAAGAGAAAAGAGCCTTCTGGCTGCATGAATTCAGCAAAGTCCAACGCTGCCTTGTGGTCCACTGGTCCTTGCCAAGTGAGAAACCATCTCTAAGGGCTTTGCCTTGCAGAGATCCACTGGACAGGCATTCATACACTAATCCGAGATTAGGCTGCTCGGCTCCTGACACTCTGGTCGTCCTGGAACTCATTTAATAGACCAGCCTGGCCTCAAACTTATAGGCCAGGCTGCCTCTGCCTCCCAAGTGCTGGGTCTAAAGGCATGTGCCACCACCACCTGACTAAGAAAAGGCTTTTAACAAATATCCAACATCTCCTCATGAGAAAAGCCCTAAAGACACTAGAACCAGAAGGAAAATATCTCAGGCTAATAAAGGCTCTTATGACAAACCTGTAGCCACTCTCACACTACATGGAGAAAACCTCAAAACATTTACACTAACCCATGAACAAGAGCCTCTGGTTTCTCCCCTCTTAGTTAATACAGTGCTTGACATTTTTACCGGAGCCTCAAACAAGAGAGAAATAAAAGGGTCATAAATCATAAAGGAAGTTCAACTATCCTTACTTGCAAATGGTATTATTCTAAACTCTAAAGACTCCCCCAGAAAACTCTTAAAGCTGATAACCACTGTGAGCAAAGTATCAGGATATACATTAACATTAAAAAAATCAGTAGCCTTCCAATATACCAATGACAGACTTACGAAGAAATCGGGCAAGTAATCCCATCCACAAGCCAATAAATAAATAAATAAGTAAATAAATAAAATACCTTTGAATAAATCTAACCAAGGAAGCAAAAAACAAAACAAAAAAATCATCTACAATGAAAAATTTAAAACATTCAAAGCAATTGAAGACACTAGAAGATGGAAAAACTTCACACATTCATGGACTTGGTGAATTAATATTGTGAACCTGGTTATGCTACCAAAAGAAATCTGCAAATTTAATGCAGTCCATGTCATAAGGTATGGAACCATAAAAGACCCTGGATAACAAAGTAATCCTGAGCACAGAATAATGCTGGAGGTATCGCAGTACCTGGTGGGCATAGGCAGGACTTTCTAAATAGGGAAACGGTGTTAGCAGTGGACAGATGGAAAACTCGTGAGACATAAAAGCTTCAGAACAGCAAAGGCAATAATTAATCAAGTAAAGAGGCAGCCTACCAAAGTGTACAAAGTCTTCTCTGGCCATACTTTTGACAGAGGATTAACATCTAGAATATCCAACATGAAATAAAAGACTGAACAAGAAACCAGACAAACCAGTCAATAAATGACCCAGTAAAATGAGTGGACCCTCTCAAAAGATAACCAATAAACATGGAAAAAAAGTTCAACCTTACTAGTAATGTAAGATAAAACTACTACATTGGAATTCATTTCCCCCAGTCAGAACAACACTCATTAAAAAATAAAACAAAAACCAAACAACAGATGTTGGTGGTGATGTGGGCAAAAGGGAAGTCTTGTGTATAGCTGGTGGAAATGGAAACCAGTTCAGTCGCTACGGTGATCAATATGGAGGTCTGGCGTAGCTCTGCTACCCTTGAATTAGCTACCTGAAGGACTCGAGGTGAACACATCACTTTCACATAACGTTTATTCCAGTGTTACTTACATATCTGGAATATGGAGCATGCTGAGCCATCTAGCAACAGAGGAATGCACAAGGAAGGAGTGGTGTATATATAGTGAATTTTTTTATAGCCATAAAATAGTGAAGTTACATGATTTACAGGAAAATGGGTAGCTAGAGATCATCCTAAGTGAATTAAGCCAGTCAGAGAAAGATGAATGTTACCTTTCATTTATGGTTCCTAGATTTTAGATACAAGATTGTGTATGCATAAGTGATGTGAGAGTTTAACTGTGGGACCACAGGGGGCTTAACAAGAGGCGTAGAAAAGGTAAGGGGCAGTGGTATACTAGGAGAATAGACTGGTGTGGAAATATCCTTATGTAATACAGTACCGTGTCTGAAAATAACTTTCCGGGCTGGAGAGACGGCTCAGCAGTGCACCAAGGACTGCAGTTGAATCCCTAGCACCACATGGGGCAGCTCCCACCTTTCGATAACTCTGGTGACTTCGAGCATGCAGTCACCTGAAATAATAAATCTTAAAAGCTTTCAGAAAGTTAACACATTCCCCAAAAATGTCTTTAAAGTAGGAGTTCAGCTAGGTCGCTCCCCGAAGGCAACAGTCTTGACTCTACTAGGAAAAGAAAGAATAGCCAGGGAGGAAGATGGGAGTTTGACACAAGTGAGACTCCTTTACATTGATGATAATCTCAGGCCTAGGATGTTGAAGGTAAAGATGTGTGTAGTGCTGACCTTCCAGCCTTGGTGCCAGTGAACTTGGCCTCTGTGAGACAGCCACAAGGAAGACAGATACACGTGGTTTTCTCTCTTCTTTCGCCATAACCACTGTTTTATATATTTAAATACGCCTCTGTAAAGATACTTCTCTAAATGTATAGAATGGATTATAGGGATGTGTAATGACTTCATTGGCTAATTCCAAATTGGGTACTTAAATCAACTTCAAGGTTTTTTTTTTTCAGTTATGAACTGTTAGAAAATCAGTTTTGTAGATTTATTTTCATATGTACATATGAGTGTATCCACAGGATAAACATTTATTTAAAAATTCATTAGGGATACGTGGGGGTATGTGCCTCGATGAGCATGTAGGGGTCAAAGAATGACTGTGTAGAGTTAGTTCTCTTTCTTGGCTGATATGTGTGTTCTGAGCGTTTACTTAGGTCATTAGACTTGCGCAGAAAACACCTTTACCTGCTGAGCATCCTGCCAGCCCCAGAATGACGTTTTCAATTGTGTGATTTTCACAGAGCTTGGACTCGTCTGTATGTCTGCTTCTCATATTCTCTGAGGATAGGGCTTTGTGAAACCTCACCAGTCTAGCAGGGGAAAGTGGTTGTGGTAATTTCCCTTGTAAGTGAGACTGAACGCTTTTAATGTGTTTAAACTTTTTAGTTGTCCTTGTTTGTATCCTTTATTTTCAAAAAAAATTACAGTATTTTATATGAGACCTTGGGCATTATGTTGTAGGATTGTAAAGTCAATGTTTTACAAATTGCTCTTCATGTAGGAAGAGCGAGAAAACACCATGGATGTTTTAGGCCATGGATGTCCAGCCTTTTACAACTGTGAGGATAGAAGCATGTGAGCAACAAGTAAACCCTTAGTAAACCAGGAGGTCGGGGAGGGGAATGTCCCATGTTTACAGTGACGTGTAGGAGTAGCCAGTAGAGCCAGGTTCCTGCTGGATGGAAAATATAAGATAAACATGAGTTTTGGGTTTTTTTTTTTAATTTAATTTTATTTTTTCAAGACAGGGTTTCTCTGTGTAGCTTTGGAGCCTGTCCTGGATCCTACTTTGTAGACCCGGCTGGTCTCAAACTCACAAAGATTCACCTGGCTCTGAACCCGAGCATTTTTAGAGATTGCTGGATGCCCGTCCTGGTGGCCTTATTTCTTTGCCTTTTCCCCCCTTTAAACATTCTACCATCTGAATGCCAAGTGTGGTGGTGCACGCCTTTACTCCCAGCACTCGGGAGGCAGAGGCAGGGGGATCTCTGTGAGTTCCAGGCCAGCCTGGTCTACAGAGTGAGCTCCAGGACAGCCAGGGTGGTTACACAGAGAAACCCTGTACCCAGTCCGTCTTCATCTCTAAGTGGGAATCACTGTTGCCCTAGCTCACGAGGCTGCTATAACTAAACTGTTCCTTCCAAAAGATTTCCTGTAACAGCTAGGAGGTGGTGAGAGCTCAGGGGAGCAGCCATTGTGCATTCCTCCACACGGTCATTGCTGCCGGAATGTTCTCAGTGTGCGGTGCTTCTCGTCATCAGTGCTAGACCTGTGTTGTGTTTGAGAGGATTCCTCTGATTCAGCTGTGTCTAAAACAGAATCTCCCCTGGAAATTCCTGCCACCTTGTGCCTAAGAAAAGTCAGTCCGTAGCACATGTTTCAGAAATACATTTTTATTTTAAGCTCACATCTTGTATTACTCCATAAGTAATAAAAATTTGGAAGTAAGGAGCCACTCCATACTGGAGACACTGAAGTCTCTGGCTAACACTGCTCTCTGAGGGTGTGTGTGTGTGAAAAAGAACCTACTAGGTGTGTGGCCATTTGGACCTCACACACAATTTTGCTTAGATTCTTATTTCTGTTTTTTTTTTTTTTTTTGTTGTTGTTGTTGTTGTTGTTTTAATCAGAAAACACAGCCCAGTTGGTAGAGTGCTTGGTGTTTGTGTCCCAGCACTGTATAAATTGGTGTGGTGTCCTACCAAAGACTACTGGGGTCCAGCCAATAGCCTTTTCCCAGGGTCTGTGGAAGAATCTAACAACCAGCTGAGGAATCTAATCTTAATGATACAAAATGAATCTACATACATGAAACTCTTTAGTCCATTCATTTTATTCTTCTGAGTCAAAAATCTATCTACGGTGGGCACTGGTGGCCCACGCCTTTAATCCAGCACTCAGGAGGCAGAGCCAGGCGGATCTCTGAGTTTGAGGCCAGCCTGGGCTACAGAGTTCCAGGACAGGCTCCAAAGCTACAACAGAGAAACCCTGTGTGGAAAAACCAAAAGAAAAAAAAATCTATCTACACAGCTTCAATTCTGTCCTCATCCTTGGCTCCTGTCTGTCCCTCCCTCTCCTGTCCTCTCATAGTTCTAAGTTCCTTCCATCTCCGTTCCTCATCCTAGCTTGTTCCTCTGGTCCTCTCAAGTCTCTGAGGTTCTCAGTTACAGCATACAAAGCAAGGTCACAAGGCTTGAATTCTTACAGGGTCATAAAGGCAGATAAGAGTTTACCTCAGTGGGAATGCAAACTTGTACAACCACTGTGGAAGTCAGTATGGCGGTTTCTCAGAAAATTGGGAATCGATCTACCTCAAGACCCAGCCATGCCATTCCTGGGCATATACCCAAGGAATGCTCAATCATACCACAAAGATACATGCTCACCTATGTTCACAGCTGCACTATTTGTAATAGCCAGAACCTGGAAACAACCTAGATCCCCCTCAACCGAAGAATGGATTAAGAAAATGTGGTACATATACACAATGGAGTACTACTCAGCAGAGAAAAACAATGACAGCATGAAATTTGCAGGCAAATGGATGAACTAGAAAATCCCATCCTGAGTGAGGTAACCCAAACCCAGAAGGACAAACATGGTATGTACTCACTCATAAGTGGATACTAGATATAAAGAACAATCAGACTACAACCCACAGAGCCAGGGAGGCTATATAGCAGGGGGGACCCTAGGATGACTGTGGCTTATAATAAGTTTTAGTTTTACTCAATTACTGGGCAAGCCTCAATGAAACATTTCACTATTAAGGTAAGAATTTATACTGTATCAAGCTGATAATAGAAAAATAAATTTAAAAAAAGTAAAATTAAAAAAAAAAGAGTTTACCTCAGGCAGTGACTGTACAGCTTTCCTTTACATCCCCAAAGGGGAGTGGTTAAAGGAGGAGGGGTCAACTAAGAGCTAAGATCGATTAATATGTCAGAAAAGAGGAGTTTATGTGCTCAGACTACATTCCTAGAAGTGGTTAGGTGAAATGTTAGGAGTCTACAATGTATTTCTTTAGGAGCCGTAAGTGTCACTGTAAAACTTGGCTGTTTTTATCGGGGGGGGGGAGGGGGGGAAGAGCTAGGCAGCCTGTGTCACAGGTTGATGTACCTGGTATGAAAAAAGCCCTTTTGTTCTAAGTTGAATGTCAAAAGGGAAGTCTAAAGATACCACTAAGGCTGTATAAGAATGGAGGGTCTGAGCTTAATTTGCACAAGAAACAAAGTTATGTACCTAATGTCTGCCTGGCCTAGGTGGTGTCTCCATATGGATATTTACCTTAATTCAGGAGACTAGCAGGTGGTCTGGAGTGCTTGTTCTGTCTGTCATTTGCCCTTGAATGGTTAAGAGGTATCTCAGGTAAAATGCTTTTGTCTGGAGCTGGCCCTGGCTTTGGATGCTAGCTAAAGAAGATACCTGATTCCAATGCTAAAAAAGAGAAACAAAGCCTGGAAGAAGGAAGTCCTGCCTGTGTGACTGTTATCCAAGACCTTAATTATGTATGCAAAAACTATGCCCACAGAATAATCAATACATTGCTCTAGAAATGGAGAGGCTACAATAGCACCTAAGAAATTCATGGCAGGAGAAACGGCTTAATATTCAAGAGCCAATATCACCAAGACTCCTTGAGCCTTGGCTTTAACTCTTGAAGGCCCTTGGGTTTTAACAGGTAATAGCTTTTGTCATAGTCAGCTGAATCCTACTAAATATTTCTGCGGCTCCCCGCTGTGTACAAACATGTAATCCCAGTAGGTCATCCTTGCGACAAAACAAGTGGGAAACTAGTCTACACAACACTCTGTTGTTTAGAATTATTGCACAGTGTGTTGGGGGGGGAGACGGGGTGGGGGGAACCCGAGAAGGTATTCCACGTGTGCAGGGAAACATGCTGGGCAGATGCACACCATATGGGCATGGCGGCGGTGGCCAGTAATACACAACCCAGACACTGCATCCATGTGGAGAGTTTATTATAATAGAGAGATGAAGAGAAATATAGGAGAGAGAGAGAGAGAGAGAGAGAGAGAGAGAGAGAGAGAGAGAGAGAGAGAGCGCAAGCGCACGAGAGAGAGCACACCTCATGGAAGGAAAAGTGGAAGAAGAGAGGAAGGGGAAGAATTTCCTTAGAATGAGGCTTTTACATCAGGACGCAGGGTGGCACCAAGGGGTGGGATTTCAAGGGGCAGATCAGAATATTAATACCTATCTCAAACTAAAATAAAACCCCAAAATTGTCAGAGCTTTGAGTCCATCCTTGCAGATTGCTATGTAGCTCATGAAATTACTGTTACAAGTGTTCAACGTAACTTGGCTGAGAGCTATGAGGAAGAAAATCCCTTTTAGACTTTAAAGACTATGTAAGTAGATTAAGTATGGGAAAAGAAGACAGAAGGCTGATGAAAGAGGCCTATTAATTCCAGGCTAGCCTGAGCTACCTAGCAAGACCCTGTCTCAATAAAAACAAATGGAAAACATCAAAAGAAGAAATAAAAGAAAGGCTAATGATTTCATGTCATTCAGAAACAAACAGTTACATTTTCCACCTTTGCGGTCTTCGTCCTATATATCACATATTTCAAAATTAGTTTTACTGCAATGCTCTGTGGGTTTTTTTTCTTTTTAAGTTACGTTTATTATTTGCATGTGTACATGCATGCACATGCTATGGTGTATGTGTGGAGGTCAGAGGAGACCTTCTGAGAGTCAGTTCCATCTCTCCACTCTCTGGGCCCTGGGCCCGGGTCTTGGATCATCAGCCTGGGCAGCAGGAACCTTTACTGGCTGAGCCACCTCACTGGATGTGTTTTGGAGACACAGTCTCTTGCTGGGACTTGGAACTCACTGAGCCCCGGGATCCACCTGTCTCTACTTTCCCTGGGCTGACACTGCAAGTGTGTACTACCATTCCTGGCCTTTTTTTGTGGGTGCTGGCAATCAAACACTGGTCCTCATGCTTCCATGGCAAGCACTTTACTGACTGACTGGCTTCTGAGCCCTCGGTATAGGTTTTTGTTTTTCTTTTAGGAGCACTTTAGTCTCAAAGCTCTTTGTAGGTAAGTGATTGTGTTTTGCCCACAGTTAAGATGCATCCATGCAGTGATGTTTCTAAGATCTTAGTGGGCTGTGCTCAATTATCAACCTCTAATTCCTGATATGCCTCCCTGTTTCCTGCAGCTGCAACTGAATGCCCCAGCAGGCAGGCATAAAGGCTTATATGATCCACGAGTACAAGGCTGGGAAAGCCAAGATTCAGTGGCTGTATCTGATGAGGTTTTTCTTGCTAGTGGGGACTGTAGAGGACCAAGGCTATGCCGAACCTCGTGTGGCAAAGCTGACCATGCTTGCTCAGGTCTTGCCTCTTCTAATGAAGCCACAGTTCTGTTATTTATCCATATTCACCCTCTAAAGTTTCCATCTCTAAATACCATGAGTTTTGCTGGAAGCATTGAAACTATCCTGGTACAAGGTACCCGACCTTTCAGAGGTAGTTAAACCTCAGTACGTACTCAGATAGTACGTACCTCAGATAGCCATGATACTGGGGGGTAAGGAAAGGAGACTATGGGACAGTGGCGTCTCTTTGTAGAAGAACATTTACTTAGCAGACACAAGTTGCTAGAAAGACATTGAAAGAACCCATCAGTCTAATCTTTAGTTTATATGTGGGCCAGCAAACACCGAACCAAAAAATGGTCTCTCTAGGTAGCGGCATGATTACTTATTAGTCAAGCTGGATGAGGATGCTAGTTAGAAGCCATCCCCTTTTCTTTATCATTCAGATCGCTGTGTGGGGGTAAATTTAACTTCTGGTTATCATTTCTTTATTCTTCTCCCTCCCATTGGTCCTCAGATTGAACCTCCTAGCCTAGCAAGGCCTTTTTGTTGCCCTAATAAACTTAATACAGTTAATTATTATAAACCAGAAAAATTCTCAAACACACTTTATTTATTTTAAAGTCTATTTATTATTATCCGTGGGGGGGGGGGGG
>CABHPR010144075.1:0-52887 GCA_902168415.1 Peromyscus melanophrys
TTTATTTATTTTATATCCCAGCTGCAGTTTCCCTTCCCTCCCCTCCTCTGAGTCCCTCTCCTCACCCCTATTCCTCTGTTCCCACCTCTCAATCCACTCCTCCTCTGTTTCTGTTCAGGAAAGGGCAGGTCTCCCATGAATGTCAACAAAACATGGCATATCAAGTTGCAGTAAGACTAAGCACCTCCCATATGTATTAATTAATTGTCTCATATTGGGCAAGGCAACCCAGTATGAGGAGTAGGGTCCCAAAAGCCAGTAAAAGAGTCGGAGCCAGCCCCTGTTCCCACTGTTAGGAGTCCCATAAGAAGATCAAGCCACACAACTATAACCTATTTACAGAGTGCCAAGGTCAGTCCCATGCAGGCTCCCTGGTTGTTGGTTCAGTCTCTGTGAGCCCCTATGATCCCTGGTTAGTTGATTTGTGGGTTTTCTTGCAGGGTCCTTGATCCCTCCGGCTCCTACAATCCTTCCTCCCCCTCTTCTGCAGGATTTCCCAAGCTCCAAGTTTTGCCTAATGTTTTCTATAATCCACTCAGTCTAACTAGTGTTTACCTCATGTGCTTGAGTGTGGGATCATCCACCAGAACATGAACAACCTACTGGTGGCCACACCCCCAAGAAGAATGATTCTTTTTCAAGCATCCATTAGCTGCTCTTAGATCCTCAGCTAGGGGTGGGGTCTTGTGATCCCCTCTTACATCCGTGTTGGGATTTTCTCTAGCTTGATCTTGCATAGCTACCCATAAGTGTGAGTTCATGCATGCAGTATCCATACCAAGCCCAGGAGACAGCAATTCACAGCACTCTTCCCTATCCTCTGGTGTTTACATTCTTTCTGCTTCCTATCCAGGGTGCTCCTTGAGCCTCAGGGGGCTTGGTATAGAAGCCACATTTAGGCCTGAACACTCAATCACTAAAATTATAAAATATAATTTTCATTCTCTTAAAGGAGCTTAAGTAGAGGTACCTTCCAGGAGTGGGGCAATGATGACCCTGAGACATAACTAATATTAAACACACTACTGATTTTTATGTGTTAATTTTGTATCCTGCCACTTTGCTGGAAGTGTTTATTAGCTTTAAGAGTTTTATAATTCAGAGTTACTATTAAAAATGTGCATTAATTCCTGTCATTTTACTGAATTTTATAGTCTTTCTAACCATGGAAAATTCAATTACAATAAATAGTTTGGAGTTGGCAGTTGTGATATTTCTGAACATGAAATATATCTTTCCAGGCTTTTCAGTTTGTAAAGCTTTCTATTGTAATTAGCCATTACTCTGATGGTCTGCCTTTACAAGTGACTCCACCTCCTTTCTTATACCTTTCTATACCCTTTCTTTATATACTCTTGCCTTTAGTGTTTTAACAAAAATATGTCATGTGGAGTTTCTTTTCTGCTCCTGGCTATTTAATATTCTCTACTGCTATTACATCTGGACCACCATCTCTTTCTCTAGGTTTGGGAAATTTCCTTTTATGGTTATATCGAAAGTATTTTCTATGCTTTTGGTTTGGTATTCTTCTATGCCCATAATTCAAGGATTTGGTTTTTTCATGGTGTCCAAAGCTCTCCTATGTTCTGTTTGCATATATTTTAAATATATCATTGACCTTTCCTGAATGATCCTATTCTTTACCATGTCTTCCAGCTTTGGTTCTGTTTCCTGTATGATCCATTCTTTTGGCAAAGTTTTCTACTGAGCTTTTTATTTGGCTAATTGAGTTAACACCATCCTTTCAAGTTGGCTTTCCTTCAGCAATTATATTTCTTTGTTGAATTCTACTTTCATATGTTAGGTTGATTTCCTTACTTCATTCAGCTCTGTTCTTGTTCTCTTGGCATCCATTCCTGTCATCTTTGAGTTATTTGAACATAGTTATAATTACCCTTTTGAATTTTTTATCCAAGAGCTCTAGTGTCATATTTAGTTAGTGTAGACTTATATAAATTTCTTGTCTGGGAGTTCTTCCAAGCCTTTCTCATGGAGGTTACTTACTACAACATTAGTAATTTTTGAAGCAGGCATGTTGTCTTTTTTTGTGTGTTGTGTTTATTCCTATGCTGGTTTCTGTGCATTTGGAGTTAGTTTGTTGGTTGATTCTTTAAAAAAAAACAAAAACTCATGTCACCTTTCTTTTCTCAGGGGCGGCATGTGCCATGTTCAGGGGTGGACTATGCCATAATATGTTTGAGATGTCATTTTCTGCTGTCAGACTGATATTCAGTGCTATGAGCTCCTCTGAGAGTTTGCTAATATCTTCAGTAACAGTAACTATCCAAAGGTAACTATCAACACATCCCTGGATGATCCCCAAGTACACCACTATCTAGGGTAGTCCTGACTTTGGTTAGCTCTGATCTGACTTCTGCTTCAAGATCCATCCATTCATGTTGTGGGATGCCACACACCTTGGCATCTTATCCTGGGTCTGCTCTGATTCTCTTCCTGAGTCCATAGCTTCCACCATGTGTATTAGACCTGTGTACCTGTGTATACCTTACCCTGGGTCAGTTCTGGGTTCCTCTAATATTACTTTGTGGTCCATTAAAGATAGTGTGTATATATACTCAAATATGCATATATAACACAATCATTTTTCAGCATTTCTCTAATGTTTGAAGGAAATAAACAAGAACAGCAACCAGCCCATGCAGTTTGAATGTTCTCACAGTTCACAGAGATGAATCTGGTAGAGTGGCTGCTTATAATGGGTTCCTGTCTGGAATATAAAGTTTATTCCAGTTTGGCTTGCTGTTAAATCCATCTTGGGTTAATTCATGTTAATAGATTTTCTACCTATTTGCACAGATCAAACACAACCATTTTGTTGAATGCGCAGAGCCTAGACTACAGTAGTTCAGCATGTGTCTTGTATTTGAATCTGTATGTATCTGTTTTGCAATACTTACATATACCCTATCACACTTCTTTCCTCCAGAGAGCAACATCTCTGTCGTTCTCATACTCTTGGGCCATATACCTACTTTATTATTATTAGATTTCATAATGTCCTTTTTGTATTTTGCCTTGATTATTGATTCCTTTGTGGGGCCAGGAATGGAACCAAAGGTCTTACATGTAAATAAAGGCTCAATCACTGAGTACAAACTCCCTTTTAAGTTAAAATTCAGGATGGAAATAAGATGCCATGTATACAGTGTGAACCATTTTGACTTTAGTCCACATGTAGAATGAAATATTTGAGTCTCCTATTTACTGCAGACCCACTGAGCTGGATTGGTACAGCTTATTTAAAACTTGATGGGCCAAGCTTCAATCTATAAAAACATGATAGCTTTTGAAATGAATGTAAACAATTACTGCAAAACCTATACAAAGAGATGTACTTTAAAAAGAGAGACAAATGAAAATGGAATACTAAAACATGCTCAAGTAAGATACAAAATGGTAAGAAAATAAAATTGAAGAATAAGGAAGAACAAATTCAATACAAATAATCATATGGCAGACATAGACCCTAAAATATAATTCTTTAAAATATAAATAGTTGAGTATACCAATTATAAGACAAAAGTTTGTGAGACTGAATTTAAAAACAGATTCAAAACAAGAACATGACCCAAGTATTTCTTTCTACAAAGCTAACTCAAATATCATGATATAATTAGGTAGTAGATATCCTTAGAAGAGACTAAAAGTCAGCAGAAAGAAGAAATGAACTGGGGCTGGACAGACGGTTCCAAGGCTAGGACTACATACTCTTCCTGCAGAGGACAGGGGTTCAGTTCCCAAAGCCCTGTGTCAGATTGATCACAACATCCATTAATTGTAGCTCCAGCCGGGCGTTGGTGGCGCACGCCTTTAATCCCAGCACTCGGGAGGCAGAGGCAGGCGGATCTCTGTGAGTTTGAGGCCAGCCTGGGCTACCAAGTGAGTTCCAGGAAAGGCGCAAAGCTCCACAGAGAAACCCTGTCTCGAAAAACCAAAAAAAAAAAAAAAAAATTGTAGCTCCAGAAGATCTGCTGTCCTCTGTGGCCCTCCTTGGGTATTGCATTCTTAGGCCTACACACACACACACACACACACACACACACACACACACACACACACGCACGCACACACAAATCAATCAATTAATAAATAAATAAATAAAATATAAGAAAATGCAGAAGGAATGAGCTACTTATCCATGAAGGCTTGATGGACGTTGATAGCAAGGCATCTACAATTCAGTCTGAGGAGTCCATGCTCTATGACGACAGGAGTATCGTCAAAATGACAAGACAGCGGAGGACGGGAGAGGAGTGGTTGCTAAGGGACACAGCTGTAGAGAGTAAATGGAATGTTGACGTGAGTAAAGAAGGGACAAGAGGGAGCTCTTTGGCCATGGATGATATAGTTCTATATAATGATTATGGTGGTGATTGTATGGATCTACACACAGGACAAGAAGTTCTAGAAATATCATCAAATCTCAAAAAAAGAGGTAAAACCTAAAGAGGTTTTGTATTGTTTTGTTTTGTTTTTTGTCTAGTTTACAATAATCCACAAATACCAGTTTCCTGGTTTTAACACTATTCTGCAGTTACGTAAGACACTACATTTGGGGTGACAAAGTAAAGGGTGCCTGAGTTATTGTATTGTTTTTTGCAACTCCTTGAGTTGATAATTCATGTGAAAACCTATCTGAAAAAAATCTGTTGACAGTTCTCCCAACAGAATGTGTGTGTGTGTGTGTGTCTGTCTGTCCATCCTGACCTTTGACCCTGTGAGTCTTCCTGACTATTGTGATGCATAGGAAGTGGCAAGGTGAGGCTGCCTTATCTCTGAGATTTAGAAATAGCTGTAGAGCTGCTGCTGACTGCTTTCAAGAACTTGACTGGAAAGCCCTCAGCAGCCATGTCAGGAGCAGCTGCCAGCCTCAGAGCTCAGCCTGGAAGGCCCTGTAGAGAAGATGGTACCCAAGTGTCCCACATGTTCTGCCCAGAGTTTGTGTTCTTCCCTACCCTGAGAGCCCTGGTACCAAGTAGCTGAGTGTAAAACTCTTGAGGTGACCCCAGTCTCAGCCAGTGTCTGGGAGGAGCTATGTGAGATAGCTTCAGCTCAGCCATCCTCAAACTCAGCTAGTGAATAAATCGTCTGTGTGTTGAGCCACTGTTTGGTGGTGGTTGGTCTTCTCAGCTGATTTCTCTATTGACTCTCTTGATTGGTGAACTCTTCCTTTATGGGAGCCTGTTTATGTGTTTCATTAAATCTAGCACTCTCCCCTAACAGCTGCTCAACTTTATTAGCTCTAAGTCAGTTCCAAGAACTACATGTCATTGGCCTGGCTGGTGTCACTCGAACATGCTGAATCTTGTTATTAATTTGTCAAACCTGACTCTTGCTCTGACATTGAACCTAAGATGTGTCAGGGTCCCAGTGTCTTCTGAGTGATGTTGTCTGAACCCTAAGTGCTGAGAACAGAGAGCCATTTCCTTCTCAAAGTTAACAGACACTGTTACAGTATCAGAGAGAGGGCAGGTCAGATGTGTGTCATTAGGACTTCGGGGCTTCCCAACAGCCACCTCACTTCCTGGATGCCCATTTCTCTAACAGTAAAATAAAGAGAACAAACCTTTCAATCACTAGTGGTCTGTCTATTGATGGAGCCTAAACCTGTCACTGACATCGTGAAAACTGTTAACTTTGTGTACCACTGCATATTGTCAAAGGCAGGGAGGGAGGACTCTGAGTCTGCCAAATAAAGGCAAGAAAAGAAAATCTCTAAGCTCTTCACCCCTCTCCCCTTCCCTGCACTCCAACAAACACAGACAAAACAAGCCACTTCCAGGGTGTAAATCGTGCAGACTACTTGAGAATAGGTGGTGGCTCCAGCCCTTGATTGCTGAGGAGGAGGAGGGCCTAGAAAGGAGGCTTCTGTTTTCAGTGTTTGTTAATGAAGCCCCTTTCGATGGACAGCCCCAAGCGTTTAGTGTTGCAGTGAATAGATGCAATTCAAAGCATCCTGGCAGGCTGATGTAATGATGCACTGTGTTGGAAATGATTATCACATGTGATTTTGAGTGCTGCCCACCACCAGGACCCTTTGGGGTTCACAGGAAGCAGTTTGGTGCTATAAATGTGGATAAGCAGAGAGAAGGTGGCTGGATGGTGCTGACTCCTCGGGAAAGGCAATTAGCCTGGCCTTGCTCCCGCTGCCATGAATTAATAGGGAATTAGTGGGTCTCTTGTTTCATTCACACCTGTGCTCACCCCTGGGCACTTCACCTCACCCTGGAGTGAGTTCACAGTAGTGCTTTCCAGGTGCTGAGCAAACCATTCGCACTTGTCAGGAACATGTTCCCTCTGAGTTGCAGAAGCCCAGAAAGAAATGCTTCCTCTCACATTTTGTGAGTGACATGCCTGCAACTTCTCATGCCTCTGACATTGGAGTCTCCTTGCACTTCTCTCCTCTATACACCTAGATTGTGAAGATCTTCTAGAAATACAGCCATCCAGCCAAGCGCTGTTGAAACTCCCAAGCCATTTCCTGGCATTGCTTGCCCTTTGACTCTTTGGCACATGACGATTAGGCTAGGCACAAGAACAGTGTCAGAATCAGTTCTGAGTACTCACTGCATGCTGGACCCAGCTATGTATGCCTTTCCTGCCTGGGCCTACTTAATCTCTCAACAGCTACTTCCCCCATATTACAGAGAAGGAAATCAAGAGTGAGATGGTTTAGGAATCAAGCTCCAAGGGCTAAAGAGGGACTGTTTGTAAAGCACTTACCATGCAAGAGTGAGGACCTGAATTCTAGCCCACATCAGTCCCCAACCCCCACCCCAAAAAGGGGCAAAGTGTCACATGCTTGTAATCCCAGGATTGCAGAGGCAGAGACAGGGGCTCCAGGGCCAGCTTGCCTAACTGAATTGATAAGTTCCAGGCAAGTGAGATAGCTTGTCTCAAAAATCAAGGTGGAAGGCACACTGAGGAACAGAACCCAGGGTTGACATCTGGCCATCATATGCACGTTCACACATGCGCACCTGTATATACAATGGCCCCACATACAGTCAAGCCCCAGATCACACAAAGGGCTCAGATAATGTATGTCCCCAACTATTCTACTCAGCACTATTTTTCTTTTTAATTTTCCTGTCTTGGTGCAGTAGAAAGGAGAGAAACATTCTGACTCCAGTGACAAACCGAAGACAACAGACACAGCCTCTGTGGCTCCAATCTCAGCATCCTAAGTACTGAATTTTTAACCTTGCCACTTAGAGCTCGGTGACAATGTCCACTTCCTGACACCTTCAGCCCATGGTGATCACCAGGTAGGGTATGTGAGAAGTTTCACATCTGCCTGTGGCATATTTGAAAGGAATTGTAAAGACAGAATCCTCAGGCTTGCCAATATTTATGTTGTAGTCTGCCTCTCCCACCAGGAGCATCAGGCATCAAACAGTAGAGAGAGATTCTGGACCAGCAAGTGGAATCCATTCCTGTGAGGCTGCAGGTGGCCCCATAGGCTGTAGGATTTTCTTACATGCTGCTGTGGTGTTCATTAACTATAGTGTGTTTCAAGGGTCTCACTCATGTCTACTGATACCAGCAAACTCCCGGGTCATCGCAACTCTCAGGATCAATACGATTTTGATGAACACTGCTTTCCCAAATGAGTGCCTTTACTGAATGTGCTGGACCTCTTACGTAAGGCTATGTTCTGTAGTCAGTCCATCAATGGCAGACATTATACAAGCAATTGCCATTCTATCATATCACACTTAGTCTACAGTCTTCAATCACTCTCAAGTTCAACAGATACCTGCTCAGTCTGTCTCAGATCCCAGTCTTCCCCATCACTTATTGTCAGTGTTGTGGGATCATGTGGCTACCTACCTCCCACCCTCATCTGCACACCCCAACCCTGTCACATCTGAGTCCTCAAGTTCATTCATTAAATTTGTGAAACTGACCAGTGCAAAACTTCAGAGTGCTTCTTCAGAGCCCTCAAGCTGAAATGCATACAGGCTCTGAGCAGGTAAAGTAGACTCAATAAACAATGTGGCTGTCTAGGCTAATTCTGAGAACCAGGAAGTTATTTCCAGGTCAAAGGTGAAACAAAGGTGGCCATTTTGTTTTTTAGTTTCTTTCCAGAAATTCATATTGTATATGTGAGGTATGAGTTTTCCCCCATTAAAAACGGTACCCCTTAACTGTCATTAAAAAAAATAAAATCTTGTGTGGACCATCAACTGTCTATGAAACAATGTGGTCTTAAGAGCTGCCAGCTTACAGCAATCTACTGAAGTATAAGTTTGGGGGTTAAAAAAAATCAATTAGCTTTTTTTTTTTTTTTAGTCCTTCAGTAGTCTAAGAACAACACTCACTGTCTTGACACACTTGGGTGAAGGATTTATTGATTGTTTTTTCTGCTTAAAATGTTCACTCATAGAACCAAATTGATTAAGATCTAAAATTAAATATGATTTGTCCCCCACTCTTGCTGTCCTTTTTGGTGTATACACAATCAGATGGATAGATATGTTGATACAGGAAACACTAAGCAAACAGCACTGATAATTAGTGTGATGGATTTGGTGGCTTCTCTATTTTCATGTTCATAGAAGAAATACTAATTCTTACTGAGTGAACACCTCCTAACTCATAATGAGAAAAACAGTCTGAGGAACTGTGGTGACAAGGGTTGATTGGAAGAGCAACAAGTATAACAGTCGTACAACAACAATGGAAAGGGCCAAGGAGATATATGTTTAATGATATAGTAAGTGGTACATACAGATTTAAAAACCACTTTCCAAACCCTTGTGTTTTTCAGGCAATCTGTCCCTACTGTCAGGTGTCCCATGTGGCAATGCTGAGCACATAGCATGCCAAGAAATATTTAAACAATCCATTGCTTATCCCTAGAACCCCATTAGCAAACATCTTCTCTTCCATTATGTGTATTTAGACCCAGGGGGGTGTTGCTGGAGTTTTCTCTCCGGGTCCCACCAAGTCCTGGCAGTCCCTTAACCCACTTATAAAATAAACATACAGACGCTTATATTATTTAAACTGCTTGGCCATTAGCTCAGGCCTATCATTGTCTAGCTCTTACTCTTATATTTAGCCCATTTCTATTAATCTGTACTTTGCCACGTGGCTCGTGGCTTACTGGTACCTTACATCTTCCTTGTCCTGGCGGCGGCGACTCCAGGCAGTCTCTCCCTCTGCCTTTCTGTTCCCTCAATTCTCCTCTCTGTTAGTCCTGCCTATATTTCCTGTCTGGCTACTGGCCAATCAGTGTTTATTTATACAGAGTGATATCCATAGCAGGGGGGATTTATGATTCCTGGCTATTATTATATATCCTGTGACAAGCCATCCAGCTGTACCATGGAAATCTTCACTTAGGAAGCATTTATCTCAGGTAGCAAAGCAACAGGAGAGAGGACATTTATCTTCACCTCTACAGCAGGGCAATGGTGTCCTGTTGGGGAAAACTAACACCACCAACAACTGAAATGGAAGTTTAAAACAGCTGAGTGTAGAGAATCCTGTGTTTTAATGGCAAGAGCTGTCAGAGATATGCCTCACAGAAATCCTTCACAGCTTTTGTCCACTCAGCAAGATCTTTTGCTTTGCTGTCTCACTGTCCCATCTGTGAGTGAGTCTTCATTTCTCTCTTGTTGAAGCCACAGCCAGATGGTGGGGGCAGCTTGCCACACCTCTGTGACCTCCCCACACATTAGATGCCTCCAAGTGTGTCCTCTCCTCCTTGGAGCCGCATGCTGAGCCTCTTGACGCTGCCTTCATTGTCATAAGATTTCAGGCAAGGAATGCTTCATTTAATGAAGGTCTCCAGGGTGAGTGAGTGACCTCCAGACTTAGGGACCAGATGGATTCTGTGCCGCAAAGGAATCAGAAATCATAAAGAGATGACATATTCAGAATGTTTTCCAAAGCTGGTGAGCAAAAGATTCATATATCACTTATGCAAAGATGTTGGTGTCATTGACAAATTCAGTTTTATTGGCTAACCTTGGTGGCTCCCTCCTTGCCTTATGCAAAGAAACTTTGAAAGGGATGTATCTATAGACTTGGTTATATCTGTGGACATATGGCCCCTCATTTAGACCTCTCCTCATTTCTCCTAAAATGTAACAGGAGCCAAGCTAAACCATTGTTCTTAAAATTTCAAGCTTTCTTTTCATTTTCCATTCATGATCTCCTTGTGTTCCCAGCTACCAGCAAGAAGTCTAGGAAAATAGTTCTTCTTCAATTCACCTCCTTCCCCAATCCAATCAAAATGGAAGTTTCACTACCACATACATTTCTGTCTACTCCAAACTCAGTGTTAACTATGTTTGTTTGTTTGTTTGTTTCTAAATCCATCCTCTACTCATCAGAATGATTTGATCCTAAGCAAATCTGACCTTCACCCTCCAGCTAGAATCACCTCAATGATTTCTGATTGCCCATGGGACAAGAGTCTACATTCATTATAACACAGTTCACAAGATTCTCATGGAAGGGATTTTTGTCTAACCTTCTCTTGATCCATCATTGTTTCTTTAAATTCCATGTTCTAACCTTCTCTTGATCCATCATTGTTTCTTTAAATTCCATGTTCTAAAAAAACATATATTATTATAATAGACAACATTTTTTTAAACCTGATTCTCAAAACTCCTACTCTACCATACTTCATGTACTTGCCTTCACAAGGATCTCAGATTGACTCTTTGTTTCTTCTGTGGTGTGTGCATGAATGTATGCATGTTCTTATGTGTAGTAGGTGCCTGTGCGCATGGATTCTAAAGGGTGACTCCTCATGTCTTCCCCCATCAGTCTCCATCTTATTTATCCAGTCAGGTTCTTTCACTTGACTTCAGTGCTCATCAATTTGTCTATTATTATTAGCTCACTTGTTCTTTGAACCTTTTCTCTGCCTCCTGCCTCTTGGCCTCCATACCCACCAGGCTTTTATATGGGCACTAGAGCTCTCAACTCTGGTCCTCATACTTGCTCAGCATGTAATTTTGCCCACTGATCTACCTCTCCAACATAAAAGTGAGTCCTAATACACCTTATAACACATTATCAATTATTAGAGCTAAAATTAAGACTAGACCTATATATTATTTATGATATAAACTTGGGCCTTTAAAAATGTAATTTGAAGACCAATGTCTAGTCAAGAGACTTCTCACCCAGGAGTTTATTTCTGTTATTCAAAAATAATTTGTTTTATCTGTGCCTTTTGCCTTGAGTAGTTTTGATGTGTTTGGGAAGCAACCCTAAGATTCCAACATATAACTGACAAATTTCTTTCCCATGTCAGTGAATTGGACATTATGTCCTGGATCCCCAATGAGTGTATCTCATTCACAAGGTACCCTAGTTACTATTCCTGTCTGTTAGCAACTGCACTTACATTTGTAATAGCTCTTAATAGATAAAGCCCTCCCATGCTACCTGGTAAATTCAGTAATGGTTCATACTATTAATGATCCTTTAATAATTCCCAGTTACCAAAATCACCTGGCATAAACGGCCTCCAGCTCTGATGATTTTAAGAAAGCCATGGAGAGTCAATTAGAGACCATGCCTAACCTTGGGCCAAGGTCATCTGCATTGGAGGGTCAATCTATAAATGATAAATAAAATGCTTGGATGGCATCATCATTAATAAAATAAGTATAATTGTGGGAGCAGCAGAACACGTGATATGAAAGAAGGGAGTAGTGTACTAGGATTAATTTCAAAATGTAAGTTAAAAAGTTTGAATATATGTACCCTGTGATTCCAGAAGACTTGGATAATTAAAGGAAAATTAGTGTCTTTCATGGATAACCACATATGAGTTTTGGTTGGTCAGACCCCCAAGGTCTCTAAAACTTCACAGGCTATTGCTATTAATAGTAGTTACCCATGATAACTGTATGATAAGAACTGTTAAAGATCCTTCATGCTAAAATATGGACTTGCTTGATAGTTTTTATATAGATACTATCTTCTGCTTCTAACTTATTGGACATACTTTCTGAAAACAGAAATTTATCATTGCATAAACATCCTTAAACCTGGCACAACAATGCAAACAATTCCATACACAAATCTGACTTGTCATTGATTGGAGCCCATTGATTAGAAACTGGCTGGAGGTGAGACTGGCTAGAGGTGAGGACAGCCTCAGATTCAGCAGCCATGGCACATTGAATCACATTGGTCATTCATTTATTCACCAGATACTTTATTTAACAAATTTAGTTAGCCTTCTATTCTCTGCTGTGCTCTATTTCTGTTGATGACAATGATACATGAAAATGAGAAATGCCTTTTCGCCCTCGTGAAGCACATGAGCTTGTCCCTGGAGAATCAAAACTAAACACCGTTGGCTGAAATGAGTAAACACTTCAATAGATCAATCTGGATCTGGATAATTGCTGTGATAAAAATAAATCAAAATAAATATTGACGGCAAACTATGTTGGTGGGTTACTGTGTAGGCACTGGTCAGGGAAGGGCCTCTGCTGAGGTAGCAATTAAGTAAAGCGCCAAACAGTGCAAAGCATGGGGATGTGGCAGACAGAGAAATCCCAGCAAGGTTTGGCATGTCTGATAAACAACAGAGAGTAATACAGCTGGGCAGAGTGACCCTTTTGCCCTGCCTGGTTATGTGTGAATAGTGGCATAATTTGGTCAAAAAATCTGATGTCTAAAATTCAAAAGTGGTTATAATTTACTTAAACTACAGAGGCCAGGCTTCTCCTTTGGCAACATGTGCAAAGGAGATGTGAGTTCTCTCCACTAAGTGGTTAAGTGTTTACTACTTAAGGGGGTCAAGGGGGAAAGAGCTGTGCTCATGCTTCACAAGCTAACCCTCCTTCCTGTACTGCATTCCTGTCTTTCTGTTTTGTCTCGTCACCCACTGATTTGAAACAGCAGCAACTGTTTGAGGATGAACTTAGAACTATGAGGTGCGTAGGAGTTGGGGAAGACATGCGGGCTGGGAGGCAGAGGAGAGTGAGAGAGCGAAAGGAAACAGTGCACCGTGCACACGTACGAAATGGTCGAAGAACAAGCGTAGTCAATAAAAAGACAAAGAAACAAAAAGCTTAACTTGGGCATGGCAGTGCACCCCTGCATTCCCAACACTGCGAGGGTCAGGAGTTCAAGGCTAGGCCTAGCTACTCAGTGAGTGTGAAGTCAGCCTGGGCTACATGCGATGCTATCTCAGAAACATAAACAAAGGCTCATTCTGTGTTAGTTTCTTTGACAAGATTCCAGTGAATCATTAGACATGGACTATGAACCAGAGACTATAAAAGAAAAAAATTGATAAGTGGATAATCTGTCTGTAAAACCTCCATGAGCCTATATAGATTAGATATTTATGATATATATATGAGATACATAGATATGTAGATATCTATGTGATATATAGATATAGAGAATAGGTGTATATATTTGTATATGATTATATATATACAAATATATGCACTCACATGTATATGTGGATTTATATTGCATTATTATACTCAGTAGGATATATTAAACTACATTATGTTTATATTATTATATATTTATATTATTATATTATTATTATTAGTCATATAAGAAATGAACTGAAAACCAGTTCTGAGTTTCCACTCAGACTCCAGAAGAAAACGTATTTCTACCAGTGTGTAGTCTCTACTCTCCCCCTCAACACAGACTAAACAGCCCAGAGCCCAGCAGGATGAGCTCCCAAAGACAGGCAGACAGACACCAGAAGAGGAACATGGTAGAAACATATGAGCATTCTTACAGATCCACAACCACCAACAACATTGTCTGGAAAGACCCAGGAATTTGTATTAGACAAATGGGACAGAGAGCATAACACATCCAGAAGGGAGACCCCATCTGGCCAGCCCAGTGACTGACTTATCAGTCACATGATCGCAGGCATGCACCCCAAATTCAGGTCACTCTAAGGATAACCCTAAATTGTCCAGAGGCCATCAGAGCTGTAGGAGCAATTTAACACCTTCTCTCTGGGTTGTTTAATATAACTTAATTAACACTTTCACTAAGTGTTCGTTTTAAAAGTAATTTTAGAAGTATTTTTAATATTAAAACAAACCAAAGTGCAAAGTAAGTTTTTATGCATAAAAAAACCCCACTAAACTAGTATAGGCTCCAAGAACCCTTTGGTGTTCAATCCTCAGGTAATCTCTGCCGTTTATTTTATTCATAAACACATCTTTTGGGTCAACTAATGTTTACGTTCTTGTCAGACCCAACGTTAATACCATGCCAGGTATGCTAGCGAAGCTACCTTCAACCCGGAGGTCTCGCTGAGGCCAGAGCTGCTAACCCCACCCACACTCAGAGTTTCTAGTTTAGAACTGGCACGCACTTTTCCAGCCGGCGCCACAGCTGGTCCAGGGAGCACACTTTGAAAACCAGTCCTGGAGTGAAAACTATAACAAGAATTAGAATTCCAAGTAACTCCTGGTTACATCACAGCATAGATGAGAAAGTTAACCCACAGGAAGACAGGATTCCCCTACAGGCATACTTCATGAATGGCTTTTATTTGGTCCTACACCTTGCGTTGCTTTAAGATTTTCGGGAAACAAAATTCAGTCCAGATTTTTTGGATAGTAACAGAGTTATGAACTGGTTTTCTTCTCTGTTGTGGGAACAAAGCACCTGCTGAACTCTCCTCCTTCCACAAGACTTGAAAAGCAACTCGTGGATGTTCCATGGAAGGGAAGGCATTTCCTAGATGCTGGTTTCAGACCTCAGTCTAATACCTGACAGGGTCAGAAGCAGAACCCAAAGGCGAACATGTCAGAAGTGATGCAAATGAAGAATGAAAGTGGGGCCATTGAGAGATCAACGTCAAATGTCAGAGAAGCTACTGCTTGGAACAAGAGCAGAGTGTGAGGCTGAGTTCAGGAAGGCACAGGGATTTCACAAGCCCGTGGCAGCCTCCAGCCCTGTCGGTTCTGATCACCACAACCCATTCCAACAACACATCGCAGCGGCCTGTGTACTGCACATAACTAGCAACACAGCGAGAACCGTTTAAAAGGCAGGCAGTTGACACATAATGAAAGCAGCTGTCCTGATTTCTTTACTTGTGCTGTGATAAGATGCTGTGACCTGCCCCCTGCCTCCAGCCATGCCTTGCCCCCCCCACACATACAGCCAAAATCAAAGGTTTATTTTAGCTTACAACTCCAGGTTACAGTATATTATTGCAGAATTCAAGGCAACAGGAACTGGAAGCAGCCAGTTTCAGCACATCCACAGGCAACAGAGAGAAATGAATGCTGGCAGACTTGCTCAGTTCCATGTCTCATCTCTTACACAGTTCACGGTCCAAACCCAGGGAATGGTACTACCCACTCCTAGGTTGGATCTTTCCACATAAATTCAAGCCAGACAAGACAGTTCCCCCAGATACGCACATAGGCCAACCTCATCTAGACAGATACCAGAGGAGGAGGAGGACCTCAGGGGCCAGCCACCCAGCTACCCAACCAGCAATGGAGTAAGAAAGAAAGGTATACAAAAATAGAGAATGGAAAAAGCGCAGAGGCAAATAATAGATGGGATAATTTTAAGTTAAGGAATTCTGGTAAGAAACAAGCCAAGCTAAGGCCAGGCATTCATAATTAAGAATAGGCCTCCATGTATGATTTATTTGGGAGCTGGGTGGTGGGTGCCCCAAAGAAGAAAAAACAAATAATGTGATGATATATTGTGTACCCTAATAAACATGCCTGAGGATCAGAAGACAGAGCCAGGCACTAGATTAGACATAGACGTCAAGCAGTGGTGGCACACACCTTTAATCCTATCACTCGGGAGACAGAGATCTGCCTGGATCTCTGTGAGTTCAAGGCCACACTGGAAACAGAGCCAGGCTGTGGTGGCACACACCTTTAAACCCAGTACTGGGAAGCACACATGCCTTTAATAACAGGAAGGCCTGAGGAAACAGGAACTCATTCTCTTTAGACTGAGGATTTCCTAGAGGTAAGAACTAGTGGCTGGCTGCTCTGCTTCTCTGATCCTCAGGCAAGTTTATTAGGATACACAATATATCACTGTTGGTTTTAAATGTGGCACTTTTACTCTGTGAGGACAGGTCATGAGGCAGGACAAAACCCAGTATCAGAGAGCTTTATGGGAGTGGGGGGACACAGAACAGAGTGACCAGGCCTGTGAAAGACATCTGCAGGGAGGAGGGGAGGAGGAAAGATCAGAAGAGAGGAGAGGAGTCTGTGACCGGCTTTTTAAGGATTCTCCCCTGCACATGCACACGTGGGCTTACAGAGCTATGCCATGCATGTGCAGATTGCGTGACCGCGCTTTGTGCATTGAGTGATTGAGTGATCATGCAGCACACGGATGATATAAGACATAAGATCCCTTGCATGGCTACTGAACTGCGCATGTGCGGTCATGCAGCTGGAGGAGCAGCAGAAACCTAACAATCACCACAAAACAACATCCCTGCTCCCTCAGTTTGCCTGCAGAATTCAGTGCCTCTGGACTGGAGAACCTGCATTTCAGCTGATGTTGGCCAGGGACCTCTTTCCCCAGTCCTCATTCCCCAGCATTTTCCTTCTCAAAAATCACAATGTCTGCATGTCTAATGTTCTGAATATCTCTTACTTCTTCTACTTCTATGATCATGGACGACACCACTCAACCTATCTTAAACTCAGCTGATTGCTTAGTTGCATTGGTAAAAATTTTTTCTTTTGTTATTAATTTTTTTCATTTATTTTACAGTTTCCATTGAGAATCTGAGAACCATGGTAGCTGACACCCACAAGAATAAGGGTGAGTAAGCTGAAGCTATAGTTTGGTGGTGCCATACATCTGTATCCAATATCCAGCTACTGAGCAATAAACAAAAGATGAGTGCAAGTGTGGAGAGAGAGGCATTCACACCTGAATATCTTGATGGCATGGATTGCTGTAACAAAGCTTTAACGAATATTTTAAAAAGAACAACCAGTCATTTGGACACCACTGATGGGTTAATTCATACCTAAAAAGACATAATCTACAAGAAACCATCAAGCAATGGCCCAATATAACCCAACAAAGCAATTTATGTGACTGAATGAAGGTGTCACTGGTGTTTACTAGCAGTCATAGTCACAGACATACCCCCATCATAGCCACATGAATGGAGTATTAGGGTAAATCAGGTGAGTTGGCTATGTGAACAGGAAGCTTGTCACAGGCATGATTACCTTCGGTTTGTATTGACTAAGGAAATCCAATTAGACAAAGGCCAGCAGCTCAGCCTTGGCTGCAAGCCTTGAGGTTCCTGTCATCTGGCAGAGAACTCTTTAATCTGAAAGTAATTATTGAATTTCAAGCACCATTCTAGGCACCAGGAACATGACCAGGAATAAGTCACACAAGGCCCTTCCTTTTATAAAGATCAGAGCCTACAGTGTCACGAGGACAATAAATAAACAAATGTTTGCACCAAGTGATGGCTGACTCTGGTAAGGGACGTGAGGAAGCTACAGGGTGCAATTGGCCCTGGAAGAGGCAAGCATGGCCAGTGGAAGATGTCTGAGTTGAGAAGTGCACATTGAAAAGGTTCTACTGAGAGGATCAGAGAAAAGAATGCTCAAGGCAGAAGCCATTTCCAGAGTAACAACATGAATCTAGTGAGAAAGATCTCCACTCTTACCTATGGAAAGGTCACAAAGAAGGTCAGTAGCCAATGGGGCTACTGCCAGAGTTAATGGACACCACACAGAACCTCACAGATCATGGTAAGAAGTTTGGGTTTATGTCAGTACACTGGGAAGTCACTAGGAAGCTCAAGCTGCCAGAGTGCAAAAATAAGCTGACGCATATTTTTTAATTTGGGGGGTATGTGTTTGTGTGAATTTTCATGTATATCCAGGTGTGTGTGTGTGTGTGTGTGTTTGTGTGTGTGTGTGTGTGTGTGTGTGTATGTGTGTGTGTGTACATATATGTGTGCATGTGTGTATGTATTCTTACGGAGGTGTGGAGGCCACAGGACATCCTCAAATGTCATTCCTCAGATACCACTACCTTTGTGTTTTTCATGAGACAGGGTAATGCTAGAAATCTAAGAATTACACCTTAAAGTGTAAAGGAATTTATTAGGAAGGAAGACTCACTACAGCATGAGAGATTTATTGTAGGGTCCTGGAAGGCTGAGGTACAGTCCCATACTGTTCTTCTGCATGAGTCCATCCCAGCATCCAAGCCCATGAGGGAGAGCAGAGAGCAGCTTAAGTGGTCTCAGGTCTTAAGGGTAGCCTGAGCCATGCCCCAGGGCCAGGTAATTCAAGGTCATAAGTAGTTAGGCCCTTTACCAGCTACATCTCTAGGGGCGGTGCTTCAAGGTCATAGATAGAACAGATATCCACTATAACAGGGTCTTTCACTGGCCTGGAACACACTGAGCAGCCTGGGCCAGCTTGTGAGCAAGCCCCAGGGTTTCATTTACGTCTGCCTCCCCAGTACTGGGCTTGCAAGCCCATCCCTGGGCCTAGAGTTTTAAAACAGTCTCTAGAGACTGATTCAGTCTTCATGAGTGCAAGGCAAGCACTTTACTGACTGAATGATTCCCTCTTTCCTGATTTGTGCTTTGTAAGAGCTCGGAATGTTATGGGAATAGAGGCAGCTATCCATGGGGAAGTTTTCTGTCATAATCTGGGGGAAAGATGACATTGGCTTGGACAAGAATAAATAAAATTCAGATGCATTTTGCAAATAGGTTGGAGAGACCAATTTACCACATTAAACGCAGAAATAAATTTCTGAACTGTGGTAATGTTAGTAAGCCAGGCAGGTACCGTTAGGGACAAAACTTCTTTATCAATATACCTTCAACATGCCCATAGCCTTCTCTTTTTTAGGTGGAACTTTCTGGAGAAAAAGGAGCATGCCCAGAGTATTACTGTCCACCATTTTAACCTCCCTTACATCTGCTCTATGACCTTGAGTTGAGAAATTCAAGTGTGCTCATTATCTTTCCCTTTTGAGGTATCATCTTCATCTAAGCAAGACTGGGGATATTCTCCTTAAATGAGAGTGCTCAGAGGAAGTCTACCCTTAGAATATGTGTGTACATACATGCATATGCTGTGCAGATTCTCATTGTGTACAACCCTCAATCCTTAAATGACCCCCATGCTCTCCCTGCCTGTTGAACACAGAAGATCTCCAACTCTTCTTTCCACTCTTATCACTGTGCTTGCTTGGGTTTTTAAGCCTACCAAGGTATGATTTGTCCTCAGTTAGAACAAAGTTTCAAATATGCCCACTCCCTGGGTCCCACCTTTGCCTCTAGGTTCTTCTAAGTCTGTTTCAATTTCTAAATAGGTAGAGCTAAAAAACAAACACAAAATCCTACCATTTTCCTTTGTCTATTCCTAAACATAATTTTATGATAGGACCCAGGAAATGACTGTGATATCCATCTGAACAGCAAATGCATGAGCCATCCTACCCCATCACGCTCCATCCATCCCATGCAGAAGTGGAAGAAGGAAGACCTATGCACACAACTTGTATGCAAAAGTTCACGGCAGCAGTTGCCACATGACCTTACGACAGTAGAAACAACCGTGATGTCCTCAAACTTGAAAGCAGGTAACTAACACATGCATAGAAATAAAAGGGTGTAGCTCGCTGACACCAGCTAGAAGAGACTTTACAAACAAAATGAAGGCAGACTGTAACACAAACTGCTAAACAGTTTTATTAATGAAAAAAAAAAAAACAGAGCCAGATATTGGGGTGAAAGCTGAAAGATCAGAGGACAAGTCAGCCAGCCACAAGTTCTTACCGCTAGGAAATCCTCAGCCCAAGAGAGTTACTTCCTGTATATTCATGCCTTATATACCTTTCTGTACCCTGCCACCTTACATCCTCTCTGCCCAGCTACATCACTTCCTCTTTCCACCCAGGCCTATCATTTCTTGTCTGTCTGTACAGACCTCCACTTCTATGGTTAACTACTGCTGGGATTAAAGGCGTGTACCATCTCGCCTGGCTCTGTTCCCAGTGTGGCCTTGAACTCACAGAGATCCTATGGATCTTTGCCTCCTGAATGCTAGGATTAAAGGCATGTGTTAACATTGTCTGACCTCTAGGTTTAATATAAATAATGGCTGGCTTTGTCCTCTGATCCCCAGGCAATCTTTATTTGTTAGAGCACAAATAAAATATTACCACAGCAGACAAAGGAAACAAAATACAAAGATCCACATGTTCCACCTAGAAACATATCATGTGTGTTCATGGATGATGAAGGCTTCAATTTGGGAAGTGATTAAAATAGGTGAAGGAGCCAGGAATAAAATTCTACCAAAGACCTGTGGTGGCTTCCCCAGCCCCACAAGAAGAGAAATCAAATATAAGGATAAAATATGTCCAGGGGCTGTTTTATACTTGATGCAAAGATTCTTCTAAATTCTAATATAGTAATGGTTACTACAGATTATTGGGTTCTTAGCACCTTCCCTGTGCTAAGGGGGCTAAAATCACAGCTTGAATCCATCTAAGGCCCAGGTTGTTTCCAACCATACATTAATAATGTGTCTTCCTTTAATTAGTGCCACTGAGTGTTGAGCACATTACTAAGGCTAGGGGATACCATAGAAAACTAGGGACCTGTGACTTCAACCCTCGTTTGAGAAGCACAGAGATACACACATATGGCATAGATGTTAGTATCTCATTCATACAACTCTATACTGCCCTTTAACTCAGCAATGTGTTAATTCACAGATGGTTTCCACAGCTTATTCAACAAGGTTTGTTGTAAATAATACATTTTCAGCATTATCACAAATACTGAAAGACAGTGGGCAAGCAGCTTTTATCAGTAAGTGACCATATTCTAAAAAGAGGGGAAAAACACTGTTTCTCCCTATTCCCATGTCTTCATTTATCATAGTATCTCTTTCCTTGCTCTCCCACTCTGTCCCTGTTCCAGCTCAAACCTCCTATTTCCTTATGTTCTCATCCCCCATCCCTTGTCCACCATTACCCGCCACCTCACCCCTAGTTTGCTCATGCAGATCTCATCTATTTCTCCTTCGCTGGGTGATCTATGCATCCCACCTAGGGTTCTCCTTGCTAGCTAGCCTCCCCGCAGCTGTGAGTTGCAGTCTGGTTATCCTTTGCTTTATATCTAGTATCCACTTATGAGTGAGTACATACCATATTTGTCCTTCTGAGCCTGGGTTACCTCATTCAGGATGATATTTTCTAGTTCCATCCATTTGCCTGCAAATTTCATTGATTTTACTGCTGAGTATTATTCCATTGTGTATATGTGCCACATTTTCTCTATCCATTCTTTGGTTGAGGGGCATCTAGGTTGTTTCCAGGTTCTGGCTATTACAAATAATGCTGCTCTGAACATAGTTGAGCATGTGTCCTTGTGGTATTATTGAGCATTCCTTGTGTTTATACCCAAGACTGGTATAGCTGGGTCTTGATGTAGATTGATTCCCAATTTTCTGAGAAACCACCATACTGATTTTCAAAGTGGCTGTACAAGTTTGCACTCACACCAACAGTGGAGAGTGCTAGGGGAGTTCCCAGGAATCCACAAGGATGAACCCACCTTAGACTACTGACAATAGTGGAGAAGGTGCCTGAACTGGCCTACTCTGGTGGTCAGATGGGTGAATACCCTAATGTCATCACAGAGCCTTCATCCTTCATTCAGTGACTGATGGAAGTAGATGCAGAGATCCACAGCTGGGCGCCAGGCCAAGCTCCAGGAATCCAATCAATGAGAGAGAAGAGGGATTCTATGAGTAAGGGACATCGAAATCATGATGGGAAAATGTACAGAGATGGCCAGCCAAACTAGTGGAAACTCATGAACTATGGACCAATAGCTGTGGAGCCCCCATGGCACTGGACTAGGCCCTTTGGATAGGTGAAGACCGTTGTTTAGCTTGAACTGTTTAGGGGGTCCTGAGGCAGTGGGATCAGGATCCGTCCCTGGTGCATGAGCCAGCTTTTTGGAGCCCAGTGCCTGTGGTGGGACACCTTGTACAGCCTTGGTGCAGGGAGGAGGGGCTTTGGCCTGTCTCAACTGAATGTACCAGGCTCTGATGACTCCCCATGGGAGACTTTGCCTTGGAGGAAGTGGGAATGGGGAGTGGGTTGCGGGGGAAGGCTGGTGATGGTGGTTGGTATGTAAAATGAATAGAAAATTTCTTAATAATAAAAAAGGAGAAAAAAGAGAGGAAAACACAAAAAAATTGAAAAGAAGGAAACGAACACTTAATGCTCTTGCAGAGGACCTAGGTTCAGTTCCCAGGACCCATATTTTGGCTCACAACTGCCTATAACTCCAGTTCCATGTGATCTGATGCCCTCTTCTGGCCTCTCTAAACACATGCATACACATGGAGCACATAAATTCACACAGGTGCACACACACAGAAATAATAAACAAACATACTATGATATAAGTAAGTACCTATTTACAATAAAACAGTCACAGGATAAAGTAGTCAATAGTGTAGGCTGTGACTTGGGTCCTCAGGGATAGCCTATCAGGGAAGGTGACATTTGAGTCAAAAGCTGAATGATGAGAAGGACTAAGTCATTGAATTAGCTGAAGATGGTGTAATGGCATAAGCTTTCCAATCACACATCATTCCATGTCATCTATAAATTATTTTATTATAAATTACATCCTATTCTATTATATGGATGCCATAATAATATTGTTAAACATTTACATTGCTTTATTTATTTTAATTTATTAAGAATACCATGACATGCAACTAAATAGGGTCTTATCTGCTCCCTAATTTGTCCCTCAAGCTTCCCCTAGATTCCCCCCAACACACCCCTTTCCAACTTCATGTCCTCTTCTTTTTTTTTAACAACTCATAAATCCAAATAGTGATGCCAATGTATGCATGGGTGTGGAGCCAACTACTGGAATGTGGGCAACCTACCAGTGTCCATACTCCCAGAGAAGAATGATTCTCCCTCTCCACATGGCTATCTACTGCCAACAGCTTCTCTGATAAGGGCAGGCAGGGCTCAAGAGCCCCACCTCCACCCATGTTAAAATTTTTAACAGCTTGATCTTCTTTAGATCTTGTGCAGGTAACCACAGATGCTGTGAACTCAAGAGCACAGTGGCCATGCCATGCACAGAAGACAGCATTTCAAAGCACTCCTGCCCATCCTCTAGTAGCTCTTACATTATTTCCTCCTTCTCTGCTCCCATGTTTCCTGAGCCTTTATATCATGCACAGATAAAGATTCATAATATTAAAAAATATATTCATCCAGGTGTGATGGTATATGCCCGTACGCCCAGTACTTGGGATTGCTAATGACAGATGACCACAATTTCAATGTTATACATACATGCAGGCAAACACTTATACAAGTGCAATAAGTAAATAAATATTTTTAAAAATAAAAAAAAAATCAGTGGCTGGGGGTATAGACCATCAGTAGAATGCCTTCATGGCAGGCATGAAGCCCTGTGTCCAATCCTTCAAAGCACACACAAAAAAATTTGAACTGTTAGAGGCAAAAACATGTGGGAAACTAAATTTGGTCCAGAGATCAGACTTTCCACCAGCTCACAGTGATCCACCTGCCTCAGCCTCCAAGGTTCCAAGATTATAGGTATGCATTACCTTGCCAGATGCTCCCAGACCATACATAAACTTTGTCTTTTCTGACCTTGGGTGACTGTGCCATGTCACTTCCATAGCTGATCAGAAAATAAACTCTGATGTTCTGTTAGGGACGTGTCCACTGAATTTTCCACGGGCATTAAACACAAATGTCCCTTTCAGTATCAAGCCACATTTCGATTTCATCTTGAAGAAATTGTTCTGGCAGGGAAGAGGGTCTCTGAAATTTCCAAGCACTACCTCAGGGGCAGCTCTTAAAGTAGCATTAACGTCAGTGGATGTTACTCCAAACAATCAGTAGCAGGCTTCCTGAAATGGCCCTATGTGTACAGAGGAATGTCCACCAAATCTGAAGTGCACAGCACAAGACGATAATATGGAACTGCCTTACAGAGCCAGACTCATGTGTGTCTGTCCATACCACTACATAAGCAATGCCCAGATGCTGACATTTAACACATGCCTTATAAATATGTGTTACTCTGATTTCCAAGAAGGACAATGCACATTTAAATGCACAGGATGAAATAGGGCAGATAGATAGGCAGAGATTGGAGGTGGGGGAGGTATTTATGGCCAGTGAGGATAGTTGTAATTCAGGATATTTTAATTAAATTCTGAGGTTCCTAACATAGTTATTCATTTTTATGAAATGTTTTATATTCCAAGAACATTTTAAAATTCATTATCAATTTATACCTAAATTCTTTTTTTTCTGAAAGGACTTGGTCATTTCAAAGACGGAAATAGCTTGCCTTTCCCTTAGCCAGTAAAAATTCACAAGCATTTCTTCCTGTGCAAGAGCTATAGAGAATAATGAATTTCAATATTAAAGTGCATTCTTGATGAAGTGATTTGGTAGACAAAATATCAGTTGCTAGAATCACTAAAGACCACAGTATTTTTTCCTAATTATATTCAGTTCCCATTATGTAGCAGGGGCTGTCATATTTTCTATTTTAATCATTCATAAACATCTAAAACACATATGCCTAAGTACTTTATGATTTTACTACGACACAAATTTCTTAGTGAAGATGGTCCTGCTGGGAGGATTCTGTCTCTCAGAGACCCTCCTTGCAGGAACAATGGCATATTGGAGCTTTGTTATTCTTTTTGTTATTGTTGCATTGTATGTTCATATAGTCTTTTTAATCAATAATCATAATTTTAACTTTTTCATTGGAGAAAAAGATGTTCAGGTGAAATATAAAACTGTAACAAACATTTAGAAAGTGATTTGGGAAATAAGTACATATAAATATAGATACATATGTGTGTAATAAACACCACCATGTTAAAGGATCATTGGATGAAATTCACCATAAACAGACTAAGAAAAAAAAAGTATGTGATTATAGACATACAAAATAAGAATTTGACAAAATATAACACTGATAACAAAAGCACTTAGGAAAATAGAAGAAACTGAAAATGTACGCAGCCTGATAAGAGGCAGTTAAAACATCTGCAATGCTATACTTAATCAGAAAGCCTAGAACATTGTCCCTGCCAACAGGAACGTGGCATGGATGTTTGCTCTCTCTGCCCTCGTAATAGGGTTGGCTGTTCTAGCCCGTTAGATCCAAGCCTCAATACAAATGGTACAGGTCAAAAACAAGGGACCAAGCAGGACTCTTGCAGACAGCACGTCTCCTCACAAAACCCCAGCTACTTAGCTTTTGTTATCAGCGATGCCTTCCTCTGCAGAAAAGGAAACATGAAAAGCTTAAGAAAAAAATTTATTCAGTGAACTATAATTAAATTGAGAAATTTAATTGTTACCAACAGAAGTAACAAAACTTTGTTCTTAACTCACTGTGTTTTGTTTGTAATTATTTCTGTCTTCCTTCCAAACAACCGTATTTCATTAAAAAAAAAAGTATACATCTAATATTCCTTTCAAAGATTTAAGGAGAAATAATGTATTTCTTTGAGGGAAACTTAATGCCTATTTCAACAGTATTATGTACCATGTTGTAAAACCGGAAACCATTAAAAACAATAAAGAATTAATTTTAAATTTTATGTATATAAGTGTGTGCCTGCATGAATGTCTGCAGACCACATGAGTGCAGTGCCCACATATGCCAGATGAGGGCACTGGATCCCCTGGAACTGGAATGACAGGTGGTTGTTAGCTATCATTTGAGTGCTGAGAACTGAATGAAACAGCATCCCATTGAAGGGCAGCAAGTTCTGTTAACTGATGAGCCATCTCTTCAGCTCCTACATAAAATAATTTGAATACAATGAATTCATCAGACATTAATCAACCAAACAAATACTATTCTTGACAAAAGAATTTGCCAAAAATGTTAATAAAAAGTAGAGTGTGCAGTATTATGCATAAAGAGCATATTATAACTTAATCTCTATTATATGTTAGCATGAGTACATATTAATCAAAACATATACACATGGGGCTGCAGAGATGGCTCAGTAGTTAAGAGCACTGGCTTCTTTTGCAGAAGAGACAGGTTCCATTCCCAGAACCTACATGGAGGCTCACAACCACCTGCAACACCAATTCCAGGGGATCCATTGTCTTCTCACTTCTGTGGGCACCTGAACACATCTGGCATGCACATATGTACACATAAATCAAAATCAAAATAACTGTTAGAAGGAAGCACACATACATGAGGAGAAGGCTAGGGGACTCTGTTTCACAGTTTACAATAGTTGACTGAGGAAAATGTTAGAGGTTCTTCAAGATATTTTCAATCTTTCTGGTTCTTCAGTTAAAATCATGCATCATCATTAAACAGCGGCAGCAAAAGCTGCTTACAGTTTCAGTAAAGTGAAAAGTGCATAAAACTCACACATCCCCAGCAGGAGTTCAGACTTTCTAGTAATTGATATTTTATATTTCCAGCTCACTGATGTTTTATGAATTATAATTATATATTTTAGTATGTTTTAGTGTATTTTAGGATAGAGAGAAGACTGAGGCAGAATTGATTTTGAACTTCACACAATGTGGTTGGACTAGACCTGAAAGAGTTTAAAATGACAGGTACTGAGGAGAGGATTTAGCCATAAGTTTCTCAGTCCCACCAGGCCCTGCGGTCTCACAGCCGCTTATAAAATAATCACTCAGAGGCTTACATTAATTACAAAATGTATGGCTTATTGCTTTAGCTTCTAGCTAGCTAGTGCTTCCCCATCTCAGTGGCAACCTCTCATTCTGACAACAGATTCATTCCACAATATCACCCTCACTATAGTGCTTCTGATGAGCAATTTTTGGCTGATGAATGTTCTAGGTGTTTACATTGATATTGCTTTCCTTTTCCCTTAAAACAGCTAGACAAGAAGATGGAGAGAGTCTGTCAATCAGACTCAAGTGCTGATGATCGTGATGTGTTTTGAAATGATTGATGAATCTTGGAACTAAAGACCAGCAATTTGTTTCCCAAGTGAAGTCTCCAGAAAGAACCATGTTCCTAATTGTTTAAAATCTACTTTCTTTTTTGATTACAGTACATCAAAGTTTCTTCAGGTTTGGTGATTTCATCCTTCCTTGGTTTCCTAAGTAAATATAAAGATGGCTCTGACACATACTCAAAACTTCAAAGAGAGAATTGGTGTGCTCTGTGATACAACCCTAGTTAGAAAAAAAGAAGAACAAAACAGCATACAACTGAGATGTAAATTAAACAAGACCTTTTATTAGAACAGAGAGGGCAGATTAGGATTTATTTAATATTTTGCTCTCAGGAAGCCCAAAAAGAGGGTACCATGGAACTTTCCTGAATCATCTCTTTGACATACTGAGAGCTACCATATATTTCAATGATTCCCTTCTGCTATTGTTGTCTCTTTAAAAACTAAATATGTTTATCTGTTCTTGCTGGTTGATCCCAAGAAATGACAGAATCTAGGGACATGTGCAAGGCGAGACATTAAGGTATATAGGAAACATGATACAGTCATGGGCTGAGTGTAGTTCAATTGTTTGAGTGTTTTTCTAGCATACAAGAGGCAAGACTTTGATACCCAGCATCCTAACCTTTAGGAGGTAGAAGCATGAAAAATTCAACATCATCCTTAATTGCATAACAAGTTCAAGATGAGCCTAGAATATGTGAGTTCCAAGGGGGAAGGAAAGAAGAAAGAGAGGGGATGGAGGAAGAGAGAAGAAGGAAGGTGGGAAGAAGGAAGGTAGAAAGAAAATACCACATAACTAAAGAAACAGATTCTCTCTTCATCCTAAAGCCATGTCTTAGTTACTGTTCCATTGCTGTGATGAAATACCATGACCAAGGCAACTAAAAAGGAGATATTTAATGGAGGGCTTGCTAATAGTTTCAGAGGATGAAGTCCATGTTCATCATGGTAGAGAGGATGGCAGTAGACAGGCAGGCATGGTGTTGGAGGAATAGCTGAGATCGTATATCTGATCCACAAGCATGGGGCAGAGTTGGTGAGAGTAGCCTGCAGATGAGAATGCAGCTCTCAGCCGCTGCTCCAGAGCATGCCTGACTGCCTGCTCCCCACCATAGTGGTCATAGACTCACCTTCTGAAACTGTAAGCCCCCACTTAAACACATCCTTTTATAATTGCCTTGGTAATAATGTCTCCTCACAGCAATATAACAGTGACTAAGACAAAAGGCTTGGATCAAGCAGCTCTCTAGAGACTGAAAGCTGAATGGAAAAAACAAAAAACATGAAAGAAAAAACTTGGAGATACAATGTAACGGCTATGCTTCTGGGAGTTTCCTAGCCCCAGTTTCTTCCTCCATCTTTGCTGCCCAACTGTAGACCATCCTGAGAAGTCTTCTTTGATTTAAAAGTCTCTGATTCTAAAAACTGTCTGACTCCGTTAATCCCAAGGTGATTGGGATTTACAGGCTAGATTGTAAACAAAGTACGGGAGATGGTTGTCATTCTCAGCTCCCCTGCTTGGGAGTAAAATTTGTGTGGGTGTTATAACATGCCTGTGAGTTAATGGTACTCTGCAAACAGCGATTATACACAAATAACTTATTTCTCAGGGTTGTACATCTCCTAAAGAGATAGAGAGTTTTGTATTTTTTATATTTATTTACTTATGTATGTGCTATTGGGGAACTCCACGAGCTACATGGGTGGAGGTCATAGGCCAACCCAGGAGAATCCTTTATTTCCTTCTATCATGTGGGTCCTGGATATAAAATTCTTATTATTTAATTTGGCCACAAGTATCTTTACCTGCTGTGCTATCCTGTCAGACCCAGATTAAGTCATTCATAAATATAATGTACAAGTCAGGAATGTGAGATAGTTTTGGTACTTCAAAAAAAGCACATATGCACTACCAAAAAAGAGCCCTCTTTGTGCATTTTGAACTATAATATAATACAGATCTGTAGTGGCCAGGGTGTCAGCATGTGGAGATAACCAGTATTAGGAAGAAGCCTAAGGATGAAGAGGCAAGATATGGGTGTGGAACCATCCCTATCTGAAATGGACCACATTGGACCTTTAGATCATGTGGATAAATAAATCCTTCCTTGCCTAAGGCTCTATGAACTCAGATTATTTTACTTTCTGCTAAAACACTTGGCCATCACTTTCCACTGACCCACTTCTGTGCATGCACCTCTTAAGAGAAACTTAATCTGCCTGGTGTTTGCAGCTCAGCTCTCTGTCCTCACAGTCCTCAGTCTCTGATGTCCAACCTTTTGCAAAGCCATGATGGATGGAAGACACAAAACTGGACATGGACATAGCTGTTTTGATCTTCTGAGGATATGGACATTTGTCAACAGTAATTATTTTGTGTAAATCATTAAAAATAATTGAGTTGCTGGGGGGAACTTCTTATCACTGGGTCACCAATCTCATACAAGAAGGACGGGACTCTGGCTCCATTAGGCTTAAGCTGAGATTAAAAAAGACTTTAGCCCTGGATGCTTTCCTTTCTAGTCTTAAAAAGACCCAGTGGGGAGGAATCACATGGTGATTATTGAGCATTTCAGGAGCATGAACCACAGGCTTGCTGGGATTTGAATGTTCTGTGTTGAAAACTTATTAACACTTAACGGGCAGATGTAGAGATTGACATACAATTAAATCTAGGCTGCCTGATCATGCGATGGAAAAATAGACATCCCCTGTGACTTTTTTTGTAGTTTAAATTTTACATATATTTCTGTTTTCTATCTTGTCATTTATTCATGGTTAGGATCCCATTACAGAGTTGTACAGATATGTGAATATCATGTGGCTGATAAAGTATCCCATAGTGATATGCTAGTGGAGACACCAGAAGGGAGTCTCTAATTTTTTTCTAAAGCAAGAACATCATCTATCTAAAGTTGAATATCAGTTAAGATGATTAAAAACATGATAAGATCTACAGATACCCTTCCTAATGTTTGGACATGTGTTTAAAATTGAATATAAGGATAAGATGATTCAGTGGGTAAAATGCTGACCACATACACTTGAAGACCAGAATCCAGATCTCCAGAACCCATGTAAATGCCAGGTAGGTGCCATTTCCCACTTATAATTCCAGTGCCCAGGAGACAGAGACAGGGGACCCTCAAAGCAGGCTGGCTAGACAGACTAGTTATATAGTTCAACTATGGGTTCAAGTGAGAGAGATTCTGCCTTAAAGAATAAGGTGGAGAGTGACTAAGGAAGACTGTCAACATCAGCCTTAGGCCTTCATGTGTGTGTGCACTCTCAAACACATGGGTATGAACACACACATGGACACATACTGTGTATATCTGAGAGAGAAAATAGATAAGTAAATAAAATCTGAATACAAAATCAGAGGGGGAAAGTGGATGCCTGTAGTCAGTTTATTAGACTCTCTGGTTCCTTGGGTTGTGACTAAGAATTGACCATCAATAAATGATAACCACTGACTCCTTCTTATAGTCTCTCATTATTTACCAACCTGTTAACTGTATCTTGGAGTTATAAAAAGCTGCACCTTGGCTGGACATGGTGATGTACATCCTGAATCCCAGCACTCCAGTACAGGCCAAGGCAGACAGCTCTACTAGTTCCAGGCCTCATTGTCTACTGAGCCAGTTCAAGGCAGGCAAGGGCTGCATATTGTCTCAATGTATATATATATATATATATATATATATATATATATATATATATATATATATATATATATTATCACCTTTGTCAATACAGCATTTATTTTCACATGTTAAAAATATGCAATTTGTGCCCCATTACTCTTCTGTTTTTTAAAGCTCATCTGCCCATTAACCCACAACTTAGTTTACTTAATCAAGGCTTATCTCTGCTTTGCAACTATTTGAAATCCTCAGTGGAAATATGTTAAAGAAAAGGAGAAAGTAGTAAGTGAGAGATGGAGGGAAGAAAGGCAGAAGGAGGAAAGAAGAGGGGAGGGAGCCCAGCTTCCAGGAATACCATATCTATTAACATTCCTCACTCATTACTAACTATTTTAAATTTTGTTTTAACTTTTGCTGATTTTCCTTAAAGGTCTATTTTGGATGTTTCTCACATAGATTTATAAATATGCCCCATTAGTTGTGGCGAGAATCATGCTCTTAAATCTACAAACCTCACATCCTACCTCAAATAACTTTGCATGGGATGTCTCGGCTCCAGATCCCACACGTGAGCCACAGCATCCTGCATCATAGCTTCCTTCTCTCAGTGGCTCCATCACTGAAAATGCTGAGTTCTACACTGGGCGTGTTCTGTAGCCTCAATACCTCAAGTCCTTGTGATATTCATCTCCCCCTAGATGCTCTACACCCTTTTGGATACATTTTTCTCAGATGGATATGAAAGCACTATCAGCGTATGAGTTAATTTAGGAGAACATTTGGATTCACATACAGAACATCTTCCAAAGAATTTAAGAAGAAGGATGAGCCATGTCACCTAAATCAGCCAATCAAACCGTAAACATTTTACCTGCATCTTTGGTGGTTTCTCATAAAAATGTCTCCTCTCTTTTCCATCCCTGTACCCTGAATGTTGTGACTGTGGAGATCTTTCCAATAGACAGTAGAGCATGTGGGCAGAAGTATGGTAGTGGGCAGAAGTGGGCAGAGTCTGGCTTCCAAGGATCTTGAACACTTCTGCTCTGCTTTGTATTTCTGAGTTTATCATGTGAACATATGCCTCACAGTCTGCTGGGAATGAAAATCTATGTGGAAACAGGTAGGACTGATGATTCATCCTAACCACTTTCGGCAGACACAAAATCCTAGCAAAGCTGAGCAAAGTTCCCTATAGCTAACTTACTAGGGAAAGGGTGAGATGAATCTCTTTCAGTGAGCCCACCACTGGCACTCCTGGCCTAAATGCTTATTTTACGTGCAGTTTCAGAGTGAATTGAGATTCAGCATTGGTGAGCAGGTGCATCTTTCTTTTCTTCCTCACTATGTTTTTCTCTCAAGTGGTGTGCATTTGTTGGTGCAAATGCTGTCTATTGAGCCCACCTTACTGGTTTGGCAAGCCAGCATGGACAACTGCTGATCGCAGTATTGATCTAAGTTTTAACAGTTCTGTTATCCAGGAATTCTAAGGTATTACCTTCTTAAATATGGTAATATTCAGGTTTCTATTAATTTATTCACTCAATAATCCTTAATGATCATTTCTCAAATCATATTCTGGGTGGTTTTGCTTATTCAAATTTTCTATATTTTTTTTGAGATTTTTCACATAGGGATACAGTTTTATTACTTAAAAACCATTTCAATTTTGATGTTGAAATAACTAATACCTCTGACTGAGGATTTTTCATACATTACTATTTCATTTCATTTTTGTTTTTGATTTTATTAGATAAGGTCTCTCTATGTAGTCCTGGCTGTCCTGGGACTTTACTCTGTAGACTGGGCTGGTCTCAGACTCACAGAGATCTGCCTAGCTCCAGCTCTGCCCCCAGAGTACTGGGATTAAAGGCATGGCCACCACACCTGTGTAGCATGAGTCTTAAAGAGTCTTATTAATAAAATCAAACCTTGAGCCAGGTATTGGGGTGAACACTGGAAGGTCAGAGAGACAGAATAAGCCACAGCTATCTCACCTTGCCGGATCCTCAGCTGGTCTTGTTTCCTCAGACTGGATGCCCCGAGCCCTCATCCAGAATGGGTCTCAGCTGAACTGCTGCTAGAAGCCTGAAGGCTTAACCAGGCCAAATGCTTCTGCAGGCCAAATGCCTTTCCAGGGCAAATGCCTCTAGTTTCTGGTCCTCACGCCTTATATACCTTTCTGCTTTCTACCACCACTCCCTGGGATTAAAGGTGTGGCTTTCTGGGATTAAAGGTGTGTATCACCGTGCCTGGCCGTTTCCAATGTGGCCTTGAACTCACAGAGATCCAGAGGGATTTCTGTCTCTGGAATGCTAGGATTAAAGGCGTGTGCTACCACTGCCTAACCTCAATGTTTAATATTGTGGCTATCCTGTTCTCTGACCCCAGATAAGTTTATTAGCATACACAATATTTTGGAACACAATACCACCACACACCTGGATATTTTATTTTTCAAGCATTCTTTTCTTAACATAAATAACCATGTGACACCTTTGTTAGGAGAGAATGGATAGGTGAATGAATTCACCTCTTATAAGGCCAAAGGTAACAACCAACATTTCCCAAACTTTTACAATGTACTGCATTGTGTACCATTGTGCTGCATTTTATCATTTAAACTTCATGATAATCAAACTAAATGGGTCTTAGTGTTCTTCTACTTAGAGGGATTAACTTACTTGCTGAAGATTAAAAGTCAAGCCAAGCCGAGTAGCTCACTCTCATAATGCCAGTACTTTGTAGGCAGAGGCAGGGATATGTCAAGTCCTAACACAGCTTGGAAAGTATCACAAGAGCTTTCCTAAAACCTGCAAATGGCACATAATGATTAAAACACATGTTTTACAATAGATTAATAAAGGTATATTTCTGACCTGGGCTTGATATTACTATAGAAGATGGGTATTAGAGATTCTTTTATCTTTACCATGGGCTTGACAACTGACTAAAAGACCTCCATGTTGTTATCCACTCTGACTTCTTTAATGTGGAATGTGTCAAAAACTGTACACAAGCAGTCTAACTAGTCCCAAGAAAAACCCCTAGGAAATAATGACCTTTGTTCTCATAACTTACAGAATGGAAAAGTATGTCTGAAATGTGCAAGGAGTATTGGATATATCCACCTGGTCCACCCATTTTGAGGAAAGCACATACTGGCTAGGGACCAATCATCAACTACCTATCTAAATTGCCCCTGATTTCAGCTTGCTGGCAAAATAAACTTTGTGGGAGAGTTCTCCATTTTATCATCTAGCCAGCTTTTCAAATAAGGTTGTCTTCTCTATCTTAATGTCTTGTCTTTACACTTTATTGGCCTACTGTGTGACAAACAGCTAGACTTATATCCTGTGACACTAGCTGCTTCCTGCTTCTGCCACTGACCTCCACAAAACTTGACCGAACCAAGGCAACAGCAATGGTTCCTTTCGAGGCACTCCTTTTTATACCATTGAGATTCCTAGTGGAAGCCTTATTTTGAGTGAGAATTTTTTTCTGCAATTTACTAGACCATATAACATCTAACATTTTACTAGTTTGCAAAAATAAACATTAATATACTTTTCTCACTCATATATTTTTCAGGTCTATCTGGATTGGCTCATTTGCCTGAGCTGGCCTATGCTGAACTCTAGAGTGTGGGTTGTGGTCAGACTAATTTGTATGTCTTCATTATTTAAGGTTTAGTAGCTACATGATCTTTTCATGAGAGATTACAGTAACACAGGAGAAAAATGACAAATTATACAAGCATATTTAAATCATCAATGCTGTTAACTTTACCATCTCATGACTACTGCAAGTCACTTGGCTAAGCCCAGTGTTAAGTAGCATAAGAATATGCTTCATTACCATAAGGTTATGGCAAAGGAAATATAAGTCTACAAAGCAAGAGTGTCACATTAGGAAGACTGGTAAAACCTGACACTATAGACCTAGGAAGCCATGTTGAAAACAGACATGCCTCTCCAAAACAATTCAGCCAATTTAGTCAGACAGAGAACTGCCAAAGGCTATATGACATCTCCCCTGAACATCTCTCTAGAGCTTGACACAGTATTAGCTCCAGTAAATACTCTTAACAAACAATATTGTTTCTGGTATATCACAGTTGGAACTGCACATTGAAAAGTGGCATAAGAGGCAAATTGATCAACATTATCAGTCACACATGTTGATATACAGCATGGCACAGTACTTGTAAAGTTGGTTTCTGAAATCAAACATCTGTTAAATCTAGGCTTGACCATTGATTAATCATGCTTTGAATAACAGGCTAATAAACTACCTTAACTGTGGCCTTCTGCAAAATGGAGAAAAACTAAAAGAAGAGATTACCTATCTTTTATGAGAAGAGTAATAGCCTTCCATGGAAGTCTACTTTCTAGTTCTCAGAAACTGCAAATGTGTTATTCCTTGTATCAAAATGGGCTTCATAGGAATAATGCATTTAACTCATCTATCATGGTAAAATAGTGAGGTTAATGGGTGTGGGGTGCATTTGCCTGCACTCAAAGGGAGGAAGAGGCAGAATGATCACTCATGAGTTGAAGCCAAGATGTACTTACTGGCTACACAGTAAGCTTCATGCCAAACAGGGCTGTGTAGCAAGATTCTGCCTCAAAAAAATGTGAGATTTTCCTAAATAATTCGGTCTTTAAAATAGAAAAAACTTCCTATAGCTAGAGAGAGATTCTGCATAGAAGGGAGTGACTGTCAGGAGCTCAATGGTGAGGTGTGGGCTGTGAAGGCACTAGAGAGGCTTCCTACAATTGAAGTATCCCCCATGAAAAGCAGGAAGGGAACTCTGGTTCAGCACTGTAACCACAAAGTGCTGGATTCTGAAAGCATTCTAAAAGAGCCTGGAATCAAACCTTACTCCTACACTACCCAGTTAGGAAAGATATACCCCAAGCACTGAGATTTTAATCCAGCAAGACTCATGCAGTTCCAGACTTCAGACCTACAGAACCATGGGACTAAATGTGTGTTGTCTTGAGCCAAAGTTTGTGTAATTTATTTGGCAACCATGGGAAAAACCATCTCATACTTTTGTGCTCAGAATCCAGGCAGGTCACAAGCATATAGCTCTTGTGTTTGGGCCCTTGTTAATTATTCTATTGGTGTGGGTAACTTTTGGCTATATTAAAAAAAAATTCCAACTAGCTATGGAACTTCTCAGACTCTCCTGGCATAAAAATATCATTAGCAGAAGTTTTTTGGGCCCCAGCTAATTAGAAGCCATACCTAACAAGCAGTACACTTTGTATGCACAGAGCCTTCTGCTGCCTGGCTACCATGGAAAACAAGTTATGAATCCAGTCCCTGTAACTTCTCATTAAGTTCCACTGGTTACTGGCCATCAGTAATAGCCTTTGTTAACCTTGAAATGCAAATGTCGATACCTCTTGCCAACCTACTAGATAAGATGAAAAGATCTTAAAAGATGCTTGTAAAAATTTAGGATGCTGGACATCTTTACTTTCTGCCCTTTTCTTCTGTAAAAATCTCTCCACCCATGATTCCTGTATTTTTCTTTAGCTTCCCTGTCCCAAATACCTCCCATGCTGTAAAGCTTATGCAAGGAATGGTATATAAAGGTTGAGAAGATGAATTTGGAAAGTCTAGAGTTGGAGTCATTTGATCATGGGGAAAACAACAGCAATATTGAGTCTGTGGAGGCAAGTCGGAGAGCCAAGGATCCTTTGCAAACTAGGTTATTCTTGCCTTTCAATAAACAGGTGCATTTCTTCTAAATGATGTGGCATTACTTTCCTCTCTAGCAGATGGGTAATTAAGGAGAAAAAGCGGCAATCGACAGCCACACGTGGGGAAGAAGACTGAGCGGCTGAGCTGCTGGTGTGCTGTCAATTCTAATCCGGTATTTTCCAACCCTGGCTTTTAAAAAAAAATCACACTATCATGTGCTTTTAGTGGAAAAAACCACTCATTATGAGAGAGGTGGCCATCCATGTATTATGCAGTTCCCACCACTCTGAATTGAAAAGTGTGGAATGTTTAGCAAATGTGTTAGTTGCTTTTCTGATCTGGAGATTAAAATACCATAATTAAGACAACTTAGAGAAAGAAGAGTTTGTTGGAGTTTATGGTTGCAGGGAGATGAATCCTTCATGGAAAGAGGGGATAGCAACAGGCATGGCTGCAGGAGCAGGAAGCTGAGAGCTTGCATCCTCAACCTTAAGTCCAAAGCAGAGAACATGAACTGCAAGTAATTTAAGGTGTTTAACCTTAAAGCCTACCTCCAGTGACATGCATCCTCCAGCAAGGCTGGACTACCTAAACACCTCCAAGTAGTGCTACCAACTAGGGACCAAGTATTCAAAGACCCAAGGTTGTGGGGGACACTTTTCATTCAAACAATAAGGATTTCAGAAACTGCCTGCTGCTGATGGTTGGAGTTAAAGAAATTTCCTTCATCCTTGTTTAGCAAACTACAGCTCTGGTGAGGCTCTCATGATACCAGGAAGAGATACCAAAACATCCTAAGGAAGCCTGTAGCAGCCAGATCATTGTGGGGTAACTCCTACTAAGGGTTTTGTCAATTACTCTCACCAGAGTTTCTACAGTTGGAGCTATGGTCAAACAATTGCCATGGCAACCATTATCTCCAGCACTTTATATTCTTTGCTCATTTCTGTTCCACTTTTGCGAAGCATTAGTGTTTTCATGTTCGATTTGCTTTTTTTTTTTTTAAGTATTCGGGTCTTTTCTCACATATGCAGTCATGCTTAGCATCCGCTATCATCACATTGATAGAATTTTTTAATGGCCTGGCATTTGGCTTTTGTTAAATATGAATTAAAATCCACCTGCTCAGAGCTCTGCTTTGATCACCAAAGTTTCCTTCAAAGTGATTGAAGAAGACGGGGCTCTCTTGAGGTGCCACCACCCAGCTCTTTGTACCTGAGAGCTGGTGAGCAGGGCTGGCCTGATCTGGACAACTTTTAAGGATGAAATTGAAAGAAAAAAAGGATGGTTGCCTAACTAGATTCCAGGAGCCCTTTCTCTAATCAAAGTCCAAGCCTCATGGATCATTGCTCTTTCTAGCCCTGGACCTGTCTATCACTTTCATATATAAAAGTACAACGTGCTGAGATATGTTCCTTTCAAGGCCTTTAATATCAACTTTCCTGTACTTTTATGAAAAATAATTACTCATTCTTCTAATCCTTTACCTTACCAAAAAGTTGCTGCAGTCTTTGGAGCTATGATTAGAGCCCAGAAGAAGGAAGGGACAGCCCTGTTCCTTATGGAGGAACAATGGTTTCTCTATGCCTTGCTCCTCTGACAGACAGCGCCAAGGACATCAGTTTTGTTACCAGCGGCTATGACATAGATTATGTGCTGGGTCTTGTGCACCAGGAGATCAAGCACAGTTGGCATAGGCTGAGGGCAGTACCCTGTGCTGTGTCAAACTGAATCAAAGCTTTGCCATCATCATTTTACATGGGAGGAGAGGCAATTTAGAAAGATTAAAACTAAATGACCTGCCCAAGTCTCAGAAGCTAAGTGGAAAGGCTGATGCTTTTCCATAAAGATGAAGCATTTTTGCAAGCCATTCTGAACAGCGGCATAGTTAGGGACCACCAGGCATCAAACCTGCTCAAACTCAGATAGCTGGGAGGTGGAACCCTATCCATCTGCATTCTAGTTTCTGGTCTAGAAGGTCTGGGTGGGGCCTGAACATGTACATGTTGCTGCAGCTGGCCAGGGTTCTACATGGTCAGGATCCTTGCTCTACCCTACATTTTATTCAAATGGCTAACTCAAGTGAAACAAGGGTCACAGACACTGAGTTTGCCTCCAGCATGTTGAGTGAGATAGTAGAGTGGGAAGCATGCAGACCTTCCTAGAATAGACATGCCCCTCAGAAGCAGTGAGGCACGGTCAGGGAGTACCAATGAAAACATGGTTTATAAAAGAGGGGTGACTCTGAAAAAGGAGTACATCTCTCAGATTTGTTCTCGCCCAGCTACCTATGTATAAATGTCTAAATTCTACAGAGAATAAGAAGAAATAAAATCTGCCAAATGCTTCCTATTATCTCTTATTTGGTGACCTCAATCAGAGTGGAAGAAAGAATGGACACTCTATCCAATCTCATATGGCTTCTCCCAAAGAGGGCTCTCCAGTTTGGACTCTTTAAAGTCACTAAAATGCAGAGCTTTTGTGCAGAGGTAGCAGCTGTGAGCAAAAGCAGGCGATGCTTAGCTGGAGACAGAAACTGCCGAAGGTGACCAGCACAGTTCTACGTTCTGGAAGCTCAGCACATGCAGTGGAAATTCTATCCTTGAGTCTCACAGGGGGACAGTGTATTCTAACTGATGCAGGAATGCTTGGTGACTACCCAGAGTCATCCGTGCAACCCTGGGAGGAAAGAGAAGTCATAAGCCATGAGACTGAATCCCAGGCATTTCCCATTCTTTGATTCACTCAACAAATGAGCACTGGCCACTACTGAATCTCAGGTTGTACTTGTGTGAAAACAATCAGTTACAGATAATTGTCTGTCTTCAAGGCACTTAAAAGATACACATTAATAAAATAACTGTACTATATAATCTCTGTAAGGGATATTGATGGGTGTTCAGAGTCTGGGATGCATTTTAAAAATTCAAGGTATATTTAGTAGTGAAAGAAATTCTAGGTTGGACAACTTTATGAGGAAACAGGAGGCAGCTCCTTAGGCAAGGATGAGGAAGTTTGCATACAAATGTGTGTCACATGGGACATTTGGATGGCACACTGAGGCTCTAGCTTAATAGATACAGCTTCAATGTGAACAGGACTGACGGGCCAGAATGTACATTGTGAGTAAAACAAATCAAAACGAATAAGCAGAGCTTGCTTGAAATTGGTCTCCCGACCTGAGAGAAGTGGTCCCCAAGTTGATATCAAAGACTGATCAGGGATTAGGCAAGTTAATCATGGAGCTCATATCTTGACTGCAGAGTGGTCTCTTACATCCATTTTATGAGGGAGCTTCCTGGGTTCCTTCTACATATAATTTCCTTGGCAGATCTTCACTCCTTCCATGGGAAATGACTCCATTCAAGAAACTTGTGGCTGGTTAAGCTTTCAGGCTTCTAGCAGCAGTTCAGCTGAGACCCATTCTGGATGACGACTCAGAGGCCTCCAGTCTGAGGAAACAAGACCAGCTGAGGATCCGGCTAGGTGAGATAGCTGTGGCTTATTCTGTCTCTCTGACCTTCCAGTGTTCACCCCAATACCTGGCCCGGGTTTGTCTTATTAATAAGACTTTCTAAGATTCATGCTACAGTGCAGACTTAATCAAGACTATTTTATGTTTCCCCATCTAATGACAAAGCACTGGCATCCTGTTTTAACTAAATCCTAAGAAGCATGTGTCCTCCAAGGCTGCCTCTCACTTCATGACTTCAGTGCAGATCTCTCCAGATTGTGAACAAGATTGAACAAAGTTTTATTGGTTTGTCCCATTGTCTGGAAGTCTTGACTTTATCCTGTTTTACTATGTGATGCTTGAAGGTACTATCCAAATTAGGTGCTGTAGTGATGGCTCTGGTTAAGAGCACTGGCTGCTCCTCCAGGGGACCAGGGTTCAGTTCCCAGTTCTCATGTGGCAGCTGGTAACTGCCGGTAGCTCCAGGACCAGGTAATCCAATTCTTTTGGCTTCCATAGGCACCATACGCACACAGTTAACATTACAGACATGCAGCAAAAATATTCATACAAATAAAATGAAATAAATAAATATTTTTAAAGTACTATCCAACTTAAGAGATCATGAGTAATATGAAAAAGAAACAACATGATGACTGAATTTGCAGACAGATACAATTCTTCATCTGTCAGTCATTGACTTACTAAGGTGCCTGGGGTATTAGCTAGCCAATCAGAGCCTTCCTTCCTACATTCATAGAATGTTAGGCATTCCCTTGCAATGTAAACAAAGGTATTAAGAGACTGTCAGACAGCTCAGTTGTGCATGATATCAACACAACTGCAGTTTTTATTGTCTTAATCCTTGCTTTTGGAGAGTTAAACGAATTAAAAGGATTGTTTTGAAGATCTACAGTTCTTATTAGAAAAAAGTTTCTAATTCTAAATATATCTACTGTAATATTAATTTATATTCCTCATATGCCTTAAATTCTAGGGAAATGCAGTTGTTCTCAGCAATGAGGAAAATCATTAGACCCCAGGGAAATATGTCCTTTACATACAGAGCTAGGACCCATTACCACATCAGCAGAATTTGCTTCACAGACAGCTCACAACTTCAATGGGCTTAATAGATGAAGCTCAAGGGTAGAAATGCACATAACATCTTCTCAAACAAGCTTTGATTAAGGACGCTAAGAGGTGTATTGAAATGGTTGGGGGGGGTAATTGATACAAATTAAACTAAGCTTTCAGTCAATACTGTAATTACCAGGGCAATGAGCAGTGAAAAACAATATCTCTTGGTAAATATGAATTCTAGTTGAATTTTATGCTGTACCTCAGTGCTCAGCACTACATGTATTCGAATGTCAGGGGAGCTGCAAACAGAGCTCCGTCGTGTGTCTGTCCTGTGTGTGTTAACTTTATGGACTGGAAATCCACACTTTTTTTCAAATTATTTTCATTCTCAGTGTGTTTTAAGTGAAAGAGAAGGACAGTTGGTGCAAAATTTGTGCCTGTAATGTTAAAAATTTTAAATAAACAACAACAATGAAAAATTCTGTTTTATCATTTGTATTTTTTATAATCATGATCAGTTCAGTTGAAACAAATGTTAAACATAAAAATTTTCATTTGTAATATTTTCTTCATATTCCTATGATTTTTAATTTTTCATATTTTATTCTGTCCATGAACATTTCTTTGCCAGTTTCCATTGTCCTTTGGAGTATTTGTGGGATTTTTGTTAGTTTGTGTCAATTTCATATATATATTAAGACATAAACCATTTTATATACCAAATGGTCTAAATCCCCACAGTATGGTTCAGCTTGAATCTCATGAGAAGTAAAGCTCTTATGGGAAGGGATTTTCTACAGCTTGGTCCATATGTGGATCATGTAAATAATCCCTGGTGAGGAGCTTGTGAGATTTCAAGACTCTTTTGGTAGAAGGTCTTTATACAAGAACACTTGGATGGATGAAAAGCTGACTCTGTTGCTAATAGCAACCATAGAGGAAAGTCCCTGCTAAGCCATGCCAGCTTCTTGCCCTCTATTTAAAACTAACTCTCATTTCAGGACCAGGAAGACAAAAGAAATGAGTCCTTGAACCTTCTGTTCCTCTTCCCAGTGTGGCTACACTGAATAAATCTTCCATGTCACCATTGTTTGTCTCTCTAATTGACTTATAAAGGACAGTTGGCCAAATCTATCTTGTTAGGACTGACAAGGCTCATGCCTTGACCCTAACAGCTCCCTAACGGGCTCCCTGGGGTGTGGGTAAGTTATGATTTTAATGGTTATGGGCATAGGGGGTTTTCTTCACTGTCTATACCTGGCTTTGGGGCAACTAGGACTCCACTCATGCCTATAGTGGGAGAGCTTGATAAGGGAGGTTTGTGTGGTGTGGTCTCAATCAGCTCTATAAGGAGAACTAGGACCGAGTCAAGATACCCCATTAGTCCACCAAATGATGTTTGTGTTATTTCCATATGTCAATTATGAGGAATACTATAATAGTGGCAGGAGATAATACCGATACTGATTGCATTTCCATTGGAAGATTTAGCATATACACTGGCGTTCTTTGATTTATGATGGGATGGCAATTCAACAAACCCATTATAATTTTAAAAGATTGTAAATCAAAACCTAAGTAACCTCGCACCATAAGAACAGGATATCGGCTATCTATACTCATGATAGCCTGGCTCACCAAGTGCAGTGGCAGCAATTATCACTGTCCCTTTGACATATAACCCAGGAAAGGGATCAAGATTCAAGACAGTCTCTACTAAATACTGATTGCTTTCACGTTGTTGTAATGTCAAAAAACATAAATTGAACATCATAACTGAGGAACCATTTGCACTCAGAAATGGGATTATTGGATGATATGGAAATTCAATTTTAGTCTTCTGAGGAACTGCCATTCTTTTTTCTACAGGGCTACACCCATTTACATCCCACCAATATGTCCCCAGGGTTCCCCTTTCTCAAGATTCTTACTGACATCCATTATCACTTTTCTCTTTTATAACAGCCATCCTAACCTGTGTGTGGTGTTAGAATGCTTGGCTTTTTATGAATGGATTTAAAAAAAAAGTGACACATATATCTATAAAGATACTTGTCCCTAGAAAACTAAATGTTAAGTGAAAATATCTGGGCCTAGAAAAACAAACACTGTACACTACCACTTATGGGCCTGAGGGCAGAAGGAAGAGTTGATGTCAGAAGTTAAAACCCCATTGTGAAGGATGAAAAATCCTGGAGGATTAATAAAGATAACAATGCGATATTATACAGTTGAAATTTGCTGAGAGAGTTAATCTTAATTGTTCTTACCATCCCCTCAAAGTCATGGTGCAGTTGATATGGGGTAGTCTGCATGCTAGTTTGAATATGGTAATCAGTACACAATAAACCTATATCAAAACTTCATGATGTACACCTTAAAAATACTCAACTTTCATTGGAAAAGTATACTGTAATAAAGCTGTCTGCACCAAATAAATAGAAGAAAACATTGTACATTTGGAGTTTTTCAATATATTTGTTGAATGAACTGTTTAATGCAGAGTATGATTTATGATGTATTTTGAAATTGAAAAGTTTGTATGTTTTATGAACTCAAACCCTTCACTTTTCATGTGAAAATACAGCTTTGTAAATACAACTGGAAGTAACTTGAGTACAAATTATGCAGAACACTTCAAGGCTATTATTTCTCACACTCAGGTGCTCTCAGATCTATTCCTTCAGATACAGTAATTGAGAAAATTAGAATAATTTTCCTGAGTGCCAAAAATTCCTTTGAAAGGTTGCTTTGAGTTGCAATCAAATTATAAGTCAAATTAAAAGGAATTATTATTTGATGGCAGTTAACCTTGTTAACTTCACAAATACATCTGCATTGGTAGGTTGCTGTGAAACAACCACACTGAAAAGTGCCTTGAGAAACAACAGCAATGCATTGTTCCGCATAATGGTTGGTCAGACAGAAACACTGAGATGTCCCTCTCTTTCACCTGCTGTGCCACAGGCTTTCTCATGGACAGCAGGGAATAGACAGTGCTCCATGGTTGCTGTGGAGACATTTCCTGGAGGAAACCCCAAAGGCTCACAAGCCTCACAGCAACATTACAAAAGCTCACAGCAAAGTTCGAAGACTCACAGAGCCTTCCCTCAAGATTACACAAGTAGGAAAGGATTGCTAGCAGAGGAGACTCTTCGGTGGAGATGTCTGCAAGCTGCAAAGGGAACTCTAGGGTGGATATGATAAGATAAAAAGGGAGATTATGGAATCTACTTTTAAAAAGGAACTACTTGTTTTAAATAAGATAAGTAATGAAAATTTTTTGCCTGAATTTGCCAAATGTTACTGGACTGGACATTGTTAATATAATGGACTAGACATTGTTAATGTAATCTTGACTATATGTATTGTATATACTTATTGGATAGTTTTTCTTGTATTAGTTATAAGCTTTTTTAATTTTAGACAAAAACAGAGGAAATGTGGTGGTATTGTGTTCCAAAATATTGTGTACCTTAATAAACTTATCTGGGGTCAGAGACAGAACAGCCACAATATTCAACATAGAGGTTAGGCAGTGGTAGCACACGCCTTTAATCCTAGCATTCCAGAGACAGAAATCCCTCTTGATCTCTGTGAGTTCAAGGCCACATTGGAAACGGCCAGGCGTGGTGACCCACACCTTTAATCCCAGGGAGTGGTGATAGAAAGCAGAAAGGTATATAAAGCGTGAGGACCAGAAAGTAGAAGCATTTGCCCTAGAGAGGCATTTGGCCTGGAGAAGCATTTGGCCTGGTTAAGCATTCAGGCTTCTAGCAGCAAGTTCAGCTGAGACCCATTTTGGATGAGGACTGAGAGGCTTCCAGTCTGAGGAAGCAAGACCAGCTGAAGATCCAGCAAGGTGAGATAGCTGTGGCTTGTTCTATCTCTCTGACCTTCCAGTGTTCACCCCAATAACTGGCTCAGGTTTGATTTTATTAATAAGAACTTTTAAGATTCATGCTACATCAGGGAGGCTGCTTTCATGAGTCATCATGCATGCTGGTGTGGCTTTTCAGTGATGCAGTTGCTGGAGGCACCCAGGTTCCTCTAAGTAACTCCCTGCTTAAACTCCAATAAACTCATAGGTTGACCAAGCTAGATTTGGGTAGAATTTTTTTTTATATCCCTAAGACAATATTTGTGATGGACATTCAAAGCTGATTTTCTGCTAGAGTCTGTTCATTCTCCTCATCCCCCAGGGACACTTGCCTACATGTGTTTACCAACAAGATATCACAACTGGCTTATAAGAGGACACACTCTAATGCAAAGAACCCAGTGTCTATGTCAACGTCACTGCTATGGCATTGGCCAAATTATATCACATGACTATAACTTCAAGTTGAAGATGATGGACACAGAAAGGTTTTAGAGGGAAGAACACCTTATCATGTTAGAAACAGGTGGGTGAAACAGGAGGAAATGATGGCCATTGAGCATCTTTATTACAGAAGCAGGCTCAGCCTCAGTTCATGGACTAGTTTTCTGTTGCTACGATAAAACACCATAACCCTCACTGCATTCTAAACACATATCCTTATATCACAGATAAGTGTAACTCTCACTCAACAAAGAAACTTCCCCTTTCAAGACAGACACTATTACAGACAACCACAGTTAATCAAAATGCAGAGAACCAATGATCTTGTGGTACCCAGCTTCAGCACAATCTGCACCTAAGACTCAGGGAACATTGTGGAGGAGAAGCTAGAAAGTCTGTAAGAGCCAGAGGACCAGGACACACCCAATACAGCAACACAATAGGACACAATATCATTCCTATTACCACTCAAGATGGGAAATAGTACAAAGCAAATAGCATAACCCAGCTGTAAAAACTTTGAAACTACTTAAGCATCTTTTGCTCACTTCTGTTACCTCTCAGGTCAGGATATAATTATATAATTGGGACCCAATTTATTCTTCATGAGAAGTGGTTACTCATTTTCTTCTTCTCTCTCTGTCTCTTTCTTTGAAGACTTCTGGATGTTACAAAGGGTAGCATAGCAGCTAAACATGGAAATCATGTGACCCACATCTTCTGTCTGCAGTTCCACAGTCCCCATATCATCTCCCCAAATGTATAAACTCCATTTTCACTCTTCATATATATCAATTTCTTATCCACATACAACATTTTACTATTAACTGTGAGGCCCTGAACCTCATCTAACCATGGTCTCAAATCACAAATTTTGGAAGGCAATTTTTCAGTTAAAAATAATAGAATCACCATTCATTCCCTTATCCCATTGGAGGACGGAACACTGGCCACAAACTTTAATAAATGCAGTTGGTCACCCAGGAGTTTACCTTGGAAAGTGTAGAGAAGTTTCTAGAGTCTGTTTCTGAAGAATAGGCTTTTTGGTAGGAAAGAAAACAAAAGGCTTTTATGGAAACTCAATGGTTTCATTACAGTGAGAGGCATACAGTTGTGAAACGCATACAGAAAACTCCCAGCTGTACAGAACAGCGGGGAAACAAACATAAAAGGTTTGGGATTCCTTTTTATGATGTGTCGATACCACCACGTGAGCAAAAAGAAGGGTACTGGAATCGAGAGGCAGGGGATGCCTTTTAGGGGACCACTGTTTGCTTAGAAGGCAGCAAATAGCCCTGTTAACTGACAAGAATCCCACCTTCTGGAATATGATGTGACAAAAATTCTTTTCCTTTAAAAGCTCCCTAGGACTTCTGATCAACTTCAGCAGCAACAGGGGAAGAAAAGGAGGTTTTCCTAGAATAGGCTGCAAAGAAGACTCGCGGTCCCCAGAGAACCCTGCATAAGCCTTCCATTTTCCTGCACTGTGCACATGACCTGGATGTACAGCTCTAAGATGACCTTGAGGCGTCTGGGTGTTTGCATCAACCAAAGGAAAAAGAATAAATAAATATGCTTCAAAGTCACAATGCAAAACAGAAATCCAATTTCGCTTTTCAAGGAGCCTTTAATTTGTGCAAATGGAAAGTTTATAGTGTGTGTTTGTGTGTAAATGTTTACATGGTCACTCATACATGTATGTTACATGTTTTTACCTGTGTCAGGTTGGCTGCACAGAGAAATCAGATGTTAAATCTGACCCATGAAAGGAGAGAAAATGTGTACAAAATTATAAAATAGCAATTCCTTTTTGAAGAATGTAAGCTGAAAAACAGGATTATGAATGGTTTACTTTTCCCATACATGCTGTGGGATGGTCTTTCTGTATATTGTGAATATGTGTTGCTACTATCAGTTAGTAAAGAAGCTGTTTTGGCCTATGGAAACACAGGATATAGCCAGACAGGAAATCCAAGAGAGATAGAGGGAGAAGAAAAGCGGAGTTGGGAGACACTGTAAGCAGCCAGGGGAACAAGATGTAATAGAACACAGGTAAAGCCATGAGACATGTGGCGATACATAGATTAATAGAAATGGATTAATTTAAGATGTAATAGCTAGCTAGTAATAAGCCTGAGCCAATGACCAAACAGTTTGTAATTAATATTAAGCCTCTGAGTTCTGAGTGATTATTTTAAAAAAATGGGCTGCTGCCTGAGCGAGACCAGGTGGGAATAAGAAACTTCAGTCTACTTTTTTTTTTTTTTTGTGGTTTTTCGAGACAGGGTTTCTCTGTGTAGCTTTGCGCCTTTCCTGGAGCTCACTTGGTAGCCCAGGCTGGCCTCGAACTCACAGAGATCCGCCTGGCTCTGCCTCCCGAGTGCTGGGATTAAAGGCGTGCGCCACCACGTCTACATATACATTTTGGCATGTTCCCCATTTAATGACTAAAGTGGTTCTCATTACCTTAAAAATATTTTTAAAAATATTTTTAAATCACCTTTCTCTAATTAGCTATTTAAAAAAACAGGATACTAGTTAATTATACTTATTATCCATGTTCAGTATTCATGAGCCCTGAAAGGGAAAAAAACTGCATCAAAAACATTATCTTACAATTTTATTTCATTAATATACTTAAAACTATCTTTTGGGGAAGACAAGGTGGCTCAGAGGGTAAAGGTGCTTGTCACCAAGCCTGAGGACCTGAGTTCAATCCCTGAGCCCCACATGGTAGAAGGAGAGAACCAGTGTGGAGCACAAAGACATGCAAGCCTGTATGAGTGCATGCTCACACACAAACACACAATAAACAAATGGGGGAAAGAAAAATACTTCATTATTTGAGAAAAACTGACGAATGATTAAAGGATTTGTAACACAAGCATTAATTTGATTAAATAATTGACTCATTAAAACAGTGATGCTCTCTCTCTCCACCAAATGTACTGTGGTTTAGAGAAATATTTGCAGTGAGGTGAGTGTACCTGGTCCACCCCTTCAGAAGGGTAAGATGTTGGTACCAGTGATTAAAATTTCAAATGCCCACTTCTTATCATTCAACAATTCACTACTTAAAAGTATTAATTACAGTATTGTTTTGATAGCAAATATGATTATTTGAAATAGAATACTCATCATCAAAAGATATGTGAAATGGAGTTTATATTCCTAACAGCTTATTAGAATTTTGAAAAGTAAGTATATTTATGTGGGAATAGCTTAAGTGAAAAAAAGCAAAGTTTGAAATAACATGATCTGAGCTTAATAATGCATATTAAAGAGTAATGAAATATGGAATTACAAAAACACACCTGACACTACATAGTTCTGAGACTTTTATCCTCAAATTAATCGCAATAAACTACTGCCAGAGTTTTCCTTTATGGAGAGGATTAGAAGAAGAAATAATCAGAAGAACTGATTTAACTATTTGTTTTTTTTTTTCATTTCAGGGACCCTTTATATATTTTATTTCTGTCCTTTTAGTTGTTTTGTGTTTAATCTGATAAATAAAGACAGTTGAAAACTTAAAAACAATATAACCATGGATAAAGCTGAGGCAACTTCCCTATGGAAATTCCCAGGATGACCCCAGCTTAGACTACTAGCAATAGTGGAGAATGTGCCTGAACTGACCTTCTCCTGTAATTAGATTGGTGACTACCCTAATTGTCATCAGAGAGCCTTCATCCAGTAACTCACAGAAGCAGTTGCAGAGATCCTCAGCCAAGCACCAGGCCGAGCTCTGGGAGTCCAGCTGAAGAGAGGAGGAAGGATTGTGGGAGCACGGGGGTCAAGATCATGATGGGGAAATCTACAGAGACAACTGAACCAAGCTCATACGAACTCACAAACTTTAGGCTGACAGCTGTAGAATGTACTTGGGACTGGAGAAGGCCCTCAGCGTGTGGGAGACAGTTGTGTAGCTTGCTTTGCTTGAGGAGCCCCCAGGCAGTGGGATCTGGATTTATCCCTGGTGCATGAACTGGCTTTCTGGAGGCCATTCCCTGTGGTGGGATGCCTTGCTCTGCCTTGATGCAGGAGGGAGGGGCTTGGTCCTGCCTCAACTGAATGTACCAGGCTTTGCTGACCTTTTGGAGGAGGGGATAAGGGGTAGGTTGGAGAATGGGGGAAGGATGGAGGGGAGGGGGAGGAGAGATGAGAGGGTGGTCTGTGTGGCTGGTATGTAAAGTGAATAAAAAATTTTCTTAAATAAAAAAGAAAGAAAAAAAGCTGAGGCAATTTATAAGGCTTTAATGAGTGTATATGAATATATATATATATATATATTCTAATGGTTGTCTACATTTTTAATTACATAGATACATATGTGTGTGTGTGGAGATTTGTACATGAGAAGACCAGAAGACAATATTGTATCCCCACGAGCTGGAGTTACAGGTGATTGTAAGCCACCAGATTTGGGTGCTGGGAACAGAACTTAGGTCGTCCACAAATATGTGCTTGTGGAAGTATCAGGATGTGCTCTTGCCTGCTGACTCATCTTGCCAGTCACATAAATACATGTTTTTATCTGTATAAGTATGTGAACAATACACATGTGCATATATAGGTACACATACATATATGTATGAAAAACATTTACAATCATACCTCTATCCCTGGAGGATGTGTGCCTGTCTAAAGTAACACAGTGACAATCATCACTGAACTGTCCCCAGTTCATATTTAATTCAGTCTTTTCCCTTTGAATCATTTGTTGTTGTGAGGTTTCTCTTTCAACTCAAAACAAGGCCAAACTCTGCAAAGAAGGAAGTATCTAGACAAATGTACTAAGTGTTAAAAGATTATGAAAATTAATTATTGTCACCCCTACACTTTATTAGTGGGGACAGTTTCTTGCTTGAAAGCACACAGTGCATGGAATTTATGGTACACAGTCCTGTTTTGCAGAAAGCAAGCCCTTAGATTATATCCTTTTCAATTCATTGAAGTATAATGGATAATAAATTATGGAGTTTAATTAAAACCTCTTTATCAGATGGGCATTTACCCATGACGTGCTTCTGCACAACTGGGGGTTCTGGAGAGCACTATGCTCCCATTTCTCTTTGTCATTTTACTCAGATTCCTTTAATTGCATTTCAAATTACATCTACTTCCACAAAGCCATAGTATAAACCTGTCAAACATTTATGATGACCTCTTCACCACGCTCATTTAAAAATCCATCTCTTGTATTTGCTTTTTAAAAAGTCATCCTTTGCTCTTGTTTTTGAATGGCAAGACAAAGAAACACTAAACACAGAATTCTGAGTAGAGGGAGTTGGCTTGAATCCCAGCTCCATGCTTGTTTCCCTTCCCGGAGACTCGGCTCCCGTTCTCTACTATAGCTTAAGGCTAGTAACCGCCTTGAACATAGAACCGGGGTGTTCTGTGTGAAATGACATCAAGGCAGTGGTTCTTAACTTGAGGGTCAAACAACCCTTTCATGGGGATCATCTAAGACCATTAGACAACACAGACATATATATTAGGATTCATAACAGTAGCAAATTCACAGTTATAAAGTAGCAACGAAATAATTTTATGATTTGGGGGTGACCACAACAGGAGGAACTGCTTTAAAGTGTCTCAGAATTAGGAAGGCTGAGAAACACTGTATTAAGGGGTAGGTTTGATAAAACTCAATGATTTTTAACAAAATTTTACTTAATGTCTTGAAATGGTTTTTCCCTTTTGGAGTTTTGGAGATATTATGATACACATACACCTTTTAATACTAATATCTCAGGCTGAAAAAGTAGAAATTTTACTACATTACTAAGGTTTTAGTGTCAAAATTTAACTTCTTTCCAGGGTATTATTTTTCTGCACACTAAAGGGTGTGAATTCCCTTCAAATTCATTATAGTCTCAATGTTAACATCATCCTAAACTGCTGTGACTGGAAGACATTGCCAGATTCTGCTCCTGATGGATGTATCACAGGAAAGAAAGGACATTAACGGATCAAAGTGTACAGAATCTACCAGAAACAAATGTTTTACTAAAGATTTGTTTGGATACAGGAAAATGAGTAAAATGATACTACAAAAAGACTATTGAATCCTTGTAGATGAAATTCTAAACAGTCTTATTAAATAAGAAACACAGAACCAAATGCAGAGTTAAAAGCTCAAGAGATCAGAACACTAGCGAATAGCCTTTAGCTTACCACTCACTTCCATTCTTCCTCTGAGAGAGAGACCTTCTTCCTGTGTCCTGTCTTTTTATTCCCTTTCTGTTCTGCCTTCTCCTTGGTTCTAAACCCAACCACATGACTTCCTCATCACTGCCAGCCTATACAGACCTCCAGGTCTCTATGGTTGGTACTGGGATTAAAGGCGTGTGTCTTCATGCTTGGCTGTGTCCTTGAACACACAGAGACTCTGCCTGTCATGTGATCGGATTAAGGGCATGTGCCACCACCACTGGACTTTCGCTAAATGGCTTGCTTTTAGCTCTGACCCCCAGACAACTTTATTTATTAACATACAAATAAAATCACATTTCAGCACAAATAAAATATCACCATATTTCCCCCTTCTATTCTAATAAAAAGAAAAAGGGAAAAAGTTATAGCTAATATAAGAAAAACTATATACAATAAGTACAATAACTATATACGATATATACAAGCAATAAATACCTAAACAATGCCTAGTCCATTTGCATTTGACAAATTCAGAGAAAATATTCCATTATCTATCTTATTTTGTCCAAAATGTACCTGATTCACTTTCTATCTTAACTTATGTTACTAACAGAGAATTATAATGTCTTTCAAATTTATATACTTATACCTCTTTAGTGAGTTTCTTTTCTGAAATTCTTAACAAGGAAAACTATAACTATCTAATTTTTAACTATAACTATAACTGTCTAATCTTCAACTCCCTCAGAAATCCAAGAAGGAAATAATATTACCTAAAAAAAACAGGAGGTGCACGCAAGCAGCTTCCAAAAAAATTGTGAGTTAATAGAAACAGCCAGCTGCCTGGACAGTCATCTGAGGTTTCTCCACAATGTTGGGGCATCATCTTTAGCCTATAGGCTTAGCATATCTGACAGATTTATTTGTGAAGAGGATGTACACAAGGCCTACAGTTAGACCTCACATTCGGTGAGAGTAGTCCATGTATCAGAAACACCTGAATTCCACTAGTGTCCTGTCATGATTCAGGATTTAAAATACTGGAAATTGTTGGTGTTTTTTGGAATTCAGCTGTCCATTCTTTGTGGCTTGTGGGTAGCTTCATCTCTTTTATTAAATGCCAGTCTACCATTGAGAGGTTAGACTCTGTCAGCTTAGTTACTCTTTCAAGAATAACTGTTTTAGCTTATGTTCCACTGCACATCAGAAGCCATCAGTCCACTGCCGGTTTGGCTGCCTTCGAAGAAAGGGGCACTGTACCTTTTTCGGATTGCAAATGCCACTTCAGAAATGGTGCCATATTGTGCTGGCCTCAGAAGATGCCTGTTGTTAAAGCTACAACCACATTTGTCTTGACAAGAATTGGTATTCCTGTTTCATGTCCTGTTTGTCAGCAGTCGATTCAAGGATACTTTGTTGTCCAGTAACTAATTTTTGCCACAATGAAAGTTAACT
>CABHPR010144076.1:0-17279 GCA_902168415.1 Peromyscus melanophrys
GGCTGGGAACTAGTGTTTTAAACTGCACCCTGACAAACATCCCTCACCATTGGGTGCTTTTGAAAGTGGCCCTAATCTTTTTTATCTCAACATAGCTAGCAAATGTAAGGATTATTCAGAGGAACCCGTGCTTCCAGACTCTTCCCTCCAGAGATGGTCCAACTGGGAAGACCAGCTATATAAAATACGCGTGAGCCAATTATTAACCAAATCCTAAATTTGGGGGGAAAAAATCAGCATCAATATGTGAATGGGGCCCAGTGCATTTTCACTTTACAACTACTAGAGAAAATCCGGAAGCTTGGAAGTATTGTCTGTAAACAAACTGAGATGGACGAGAAAAGAGAAAACCACACGTGAACAGAATTTGGCCATTCAAAATGAGAAAGCATCTAGTCTAGGTGCAGGAGGATGTTCTTTGAGGCAGTAGGGGTCAAAGTTAACTACTTCATTGTTTCCTAGATTCTCCCCTTCCGAGCAGTGGTGGCCCACACTTTTAATCCCTGCATCCTAGATTCCCGATTTCTGGGCAGTAGTGGCCCACGCCTTTACTCTGGAGGTGGAAGCAGGCTGATCTCAGAGATGAAGGCCAGCCTGGTCTACAGAGCGAGTTTCAGGACACCCAAGGGTACACAGATAAACTCTGTCTCAAAAAGCCAAAAAATAAATAAATAAAGGAAATGCAACTCATGCAGATACTGAACTATTTGGGAGCTATCACTAATGTAAATTAACACACTTGAAACATTTCAGGAACCTTGTCTAAATATACACTCATGGAATTGAGGGAATAGGAATTACACCGACTTCCTGTTAGGCAGACAAATAGGGAGAGAGGACAAGGCAAGATAATAAAGGTGTCGAATCTCCAAGTTGGCCAGCTTCTTCCTTAACCTCCTAACTTGACCTCCTACAAGCCTTTCGTGTCTTCTCTCCCACCAGCAGGCTTCCTGCTGACAGACAGGCTCAACAAGTCCTAACTTTCTTCAAACTGACCAACTCTAAATTAGGGGAGGAAAACTCTTCAGAGACTTAAAACCCTAGCCCTGAAGAAGAGGCTGGGTTTTCCAGCTTCACAGGCGGTCTTCACAGTGTGTCTGCATGTGTATGCTTCCTCACCCCCAGTAAGCCCACCCCCCACTGCTGAGCCTTTCTGCAAAGTTTTAGACTTCTCTTGCAATTCAGATTTTTCCTGCCTTTAATTCTTGTTTGTTTGTTTGTTTTGTTTTGTTTTTCAAGACAGGGTTTCTCTGTGTAGCTTTGATGCCTTTCCTGGAACTCACTCTTTAGCCAAAGTTGGCCTCGAACTCACAGAGATCCACCTGCCTCTGCTTTCCCGAGTGCTGGGATTAAAGGCATGCGCCACCACCACTCGGCCTGCCTTTACTTCTTTAACTGGCAGAGAAAAATGAACCTAATCAAGACCCCTACACTGTATCAGAATCAAGTATTTGTTTTGTTTTTTAAAAATGTGTTTTTAAGCCAGCCTTAAAAATGGTGGTGCAAGCCTTTAATACCAGCACTTGGGAGGCAGAGGCAGGTGGATCTCTGAGTTCCGGGCCAGCCTGGTCTACAAATCAAGTTCCCGGACAACCAGGGCTACACAGAAAAACCCTGTCTCGAAAACCAAACAAAACTTGTGTTTTTAAGATAACCATAAATGAATGTTTACTGTCTTTTTTCATTGCAATTATATAGGCCTATGCAAATTGAATACACACACACATACACATACACATACACACACACACACACACACACACACACACACACACACACCTTTCTATCACTCAGTTTCCATTTCCTTGGGTTAACCACAGAATAAATGTGGAAATATCCTCCCACATTTATTTAAAGGTAGTATATATACAAACAAAGAAATACAGGGCTAGAGGCTTTGTATGTGTGTGTTCTTTTTTGGTTTTGTTTTGTTTGTTTTTCTGAGACAAGGTTTCTCTGTTTAACAGCTCTGCTGTCCTGGAACTCACTCTACTGTAGACCAGGCTGGCCTTGAACTCACAAAGATCTGCCTGTCTCTTCCTCCCAAGTGCTAGGATTAAAAAGTGCACCACCACCATCCCGCTTTTGCGTGTATTTTGATGTGGCTGAGTATTGTTCAACTTGCTTTTGTTATTTATTTATTTACTTTCTTACTTAATTAGAATTTTATTCTTGGTTGGATTGTTGCAACAGGGTCCTCTGAATCCCAGGCTGGACTCCAACTTCCTGTGGAGCAGTAGATGATCTTGAACCTGCCACCACCTCTCAAATGGTAGAATTACAGATTTGCACTACCACAATCTAGTATGTTGTTCTGGACATTCACCACACATTCTTACCCAATATGAATATGCTATAATTCAACTGCTCATTCCTCTATTAGTAGTCCAAAACTGTATCAGTTTTCCTCCTATTAAAAATAGTGTCAACCAGGCATAGTGGTGCACACCTTTAATCCCAGCCCTCAGGAGGCAGACAGGTGGATCTCTGTGAGTTCAGTTACAGGACAGCTAGGGCTGTTACACAGAGAAACGCTGTCTTGGGGGGATATATATATATAATGTCTTAACAGGCAGAACTCTATGAGTTTGAGGCCAACCTGGTCTATATAGTGAGTTCCAGGACAGCCAAAGCTACATAGTGAGATCTTGTCTCAAAAAACAAAAGAAGAAGCCGGGCGGTGGTGGCGCACGCCTTTAATCCCAGCACTCAGGAGGCAGAGGCAAGTTGATCTCTGTGAGTTCGAGGCCAGCCTGGGCTACCAAGTGTGTTCTAGGAAAGGCGCAAAGCTACACAGAGAAACCCTGTCTCGAAAAACCAAAAAAAAAGAAAAAAAAGAAAAAGAAAAAAAGAAAAGCACACACAGGAAAAGAAAAAGGAATGTGTATGTATAGGAGGGGTTTAGGTACAGAAGTCTCCACTGTCTGTGGTGATACGAACTCCAGAACTGAGCTCTCACCAGCAGATGTCCCAAACCTTAGATAGCACCGAACTCTCAAACCTAAGTTTTTTTCCTAGATCTGCTGCATTATTTTCACGCAGTGCCCCGTCTTTCTCTGCTTCCTGTAAGGGGTCACCTCGGCATCACCACCCTTACACTTTAAGGCCATCCTAAATCAAATAGGCGTACCCACATTCGACAACCATGATGGCGACCACCAAGTATTGGTGAAATTATTAAGGCCACTCCACATAGTTAAAAGGGAGGATTATTTAGTGGCGTAACTTACAAATGAAGGGACAGGTAGGTTGCAGAGTCTGGGGAAGGTGTGTCGCAGTCCGGCGGTGTTCTCTGGAGAACTCTGCCCGGTCTACCTCCACCGTCCAGGGTCCAGGAACCAAGAGAGGTAGTGCATCCAGATCTCGGGTCTTCAGGGTCCTCTCTTGGCCCCGTCTTGTAGGCGTGACAGTTACCGAAGCCTCAATGGGGACTGGAACTTCCAGATCAAAGCTGGAATGGCTACCCACTACAACCAAGTAGCATATGCAGCATGGATACGCTGCAAGAAAAGATTACATTTTAAGTGGGAGACAATGGGATGGCATGCTTAGAAAGGTGCACAGTTTAAAAGTTATGAAATGTGCCTGACGGTGGTGGCGCACGCCTTTAATCCCAGCATTTGGGAGGCAGAGGCGGAGGCGGAGGCAGGTGGATCTCTGTGAGTTTGAGGTCAGCCAATGCTATGAAGAGAAACCCTGTCTGGAAAAACCAAAAAAAGAAAAAAAAAGTTATAAGTCCCCCTCCCCCTTGGGGATTTAGCTCAGTGGTAGAGCGCTTGCCTAGCAAGCACAAGGCCCTGGGTTCGATCCTCAGCTCAAAAAACAAACTTTTTTCCCTAGAATTTTTCATTTAATAACATATTAATATAATATAATTAATATATATGATATATATTAGTTTTTAAAGACAGCTCTGTGTGTAGCTCTGGCTGACCTGGATCTCACTCTGTAGACCAAGCTGGCCTCGAACTCACAAAGATCTACCTGACTCTGTCTCCTGAGTGCTGGGATTAAAGGTATGTGCCACCACTGCCCGGCTTTTTTTTTTTAAATAATTTATTATCCTTACTTTTTGTTCATTGGTGTTTTGCCTGCATGTGTCAGATCCCCTGGAACTGGAGTTACAGACATGTGTGAGCTGCCATGTGGTTGCTGGGAGTTGAACCCAGGTCCTCTGGAAGAGCAGCCAGTGCTCCTAACCACTGAGCCATCTCTCCAGCCCTCCTCCCCATTTTAGATTTTTGGACCATGGGTGATTATAAGTAACTAAAACTCTGGAAAGTAAAACCATGGATAAAGGGTGGCTCCTGGACAGGGAAGATGGCTCAGTGGTTAACAGTCCTTGCTACTCTTACAGGGGACAGTTCAGTTTCTAGCACCCAGGTCAGGGAGTTCACAGCCACTTGTAACTCTTGGGGATCTGACACCCCTTGAGGACTCCTTGGTCATCCTCACACCTGTGCACACACATAGATATACCCCCATGCACGTAAATAGATAATAAATCTTTTTTTTTCTTGAGACAGGGTCTTTCTACATAGCCCTGGCTGTCCTGGAACTTGCTACATAGACCAGACCTTGAACTCACAGTGATTCACAGAGATCCACTTGCCTCTGCCTCCCATGTGCTGGGTTTAAAGACTTGTACCACTATGTCCAGCCCATAAGTTTTTTTTTTTAAGGGTAGCTATCAGGTTGGAAAGATGGCTCAGCTATTAAAAGATAGGCTCACAACCAAAAACAAACAAACAAACAAACAAACAAACAAACAAACAAACAGTAATGATCTGTGACCGCCCAAGAAGAGTCAGGATACCAGCTCTTCATCCATGCTTCCAGAGTTGATCTGTGCATTCCTTACCTCTGCATGGAGACCCTCCCACACTTTTATGTAAGTGTGCCACTCTGTACCTGGCTTTGCCACAGATCTAGAGATAGTTCCTATCAGACCCTTTTTTTTTTTTTTTTTGGTTTTTTAAGACAGGGTTTCTCTGTGTAGCTTTGGAGCCTGTCCTGGAACTCACTCTGTAGCCCAGGCTGTCTCTAACTCACAGAGGTCCGCCTGCCTCTGCCTCCCGAGTGCTAGGATTAAAGGCGTGCGCCACCACTGCCCGGCGTAAGTCCATTTCTGAGACTGCATCATATCGAGCTGTGGGAAGTATTGGCGAAAGAGATTTCTGAAGGTTGAATGGTGGATGCATGTGGTACATTGTATGCATGTGGTGCATGCATACAAGGTGTACGTATGTGGGAATGGCACAGTGAGTCCCAATAACTCATATAATTGCTATCTGTTCATATAGTTTCTTGAATATGATTTTATTTTATTACATGTGTGTGTGCCTGAGTGTACGTCTGTGCACCATATGCATGCACTTGGAAATCAGAAGAGGGCATTGGATCCCCTGGAATTGGGTTTACATGCTGTTGTGAGCTGCCATGTGGGTGCTGTGACCCAAACCCAGTCCTCTGCAAAAACAGCCAGTGCTCTTAAGAAACCACTGAGCCATCTCCCAAGCCCCATAGGGATAGGTTTTTATTTTGGGGGGGAGAGGGTTGGTTTTTTTGGTTTTTCTAGACAAGGTTTCTCTGTGTAACAGCCCTAGCTGTCCTGGAACTTCCTTTGTAGATCAGGTTCAGGCTGGCCTCAAACTCACAGAGATCTGCCTGCCTCTGCCTTCTGAATGCTGGGGTTAAAGGTGGGATTAAAGACCACCGCCCAGCTCATAGGTATAGTTCTAAGAAAATGTTTTTAATGCTTCCTGAGGGCCTGCTTTGGACTCTGAGCCCAGAGACCTGAAAAACAAACAAACATAAATGGACTTTCATAGTCAAAGGGCAGAAACCTTCAGCATATGTCCGTGTAGAACCTCTTACTCTGCAAAAGGAGAGCCATGTTTTCCTGGAGCTCTTCCTGCCTTCCCTCACGTCCTGTGCCTTAGATGTCTCTGCATGATACAACATACTGAGGAGCAATGAGTAGGAGTTGTGTAATATTCCTGTAGGGCAGAAAATGTACTCTTTTTTTTTTATGATCCCAGGTTTTTATTAGTAGTTTTGAGCATGTTTTAAAACATAAAAACAGAACCCTCTTTCAACAGCTTTATTATATATATATATATATCATATATATATCATATATATTATATATATAGCATGCTATTTAATACACATCTTTCCATCGGCAGATTTGGGTACTGGCATGAGGACAGTTCTGGAACTAGTTGATCTCTTGTGGACACCAAAGGGACAACTATACAACTGTATTTCATATTACAGCACATGACTACAGAAATATGAGAAGAAATGCCCAGATTCACATTGAACGGGCCATTCCATGCAGTATACATATTCCCAAGCATGTCATAAATCATAAATAGATGCATTTTACATCAATTAAAAATAAATTGAAAAGAGAAATGTTTTTTCCCCAAAGCTTCTGGGTATATCAGCAGACAGTGGTCATGGAGGCATATAGTTTCTCTTAGATAAACAGAAAGGAACAGAAAGGCTAAGGCGGTGGTGGCACACACCTTTAATCCCAGCACTAGGGAGGTGGAGGCACATGGATCTGTGTGAGTTCAAGGCCAGCCTGGTCTATAGAGTTCCAGGATAGCCAGGACTATCCAGAGAAACCCTGTTTCAAAAAAGAAAAGAAAAGAATTCAAGAAGCCACCAAACTATTTTCAAAAGTTGTTCCCCTTGCCCTGACCCCAGCAGCATCGGAGAGCAGCCTGCACATCCTTGCCAACAGTCTCAGCCTAGAAAGGCTAGTGGGCGTGTGTACGTGCATCTTCGGTTTTTAATTCCCATTTCCCTGATCCCTGATTCTGGTGAGTGCCTTTTCCCATGCTTTTTCCTGTATGTATATCATATTCTTCTTCTAAAAAGTGTGTGTGTGTGTGTGTGTGTGTGTGTGTGTGTGTGTGTGTGTGTGTGTGTTCGTGGTATGTGCACAGATATGGCCAAAGGACTTTTGGTGTTCTACTCTGTTACCCTCTCCTTTATTCTCTTGAGAAAGAGTCTCTCCCTAACCTGGAGCTGCCCCCACAGTGCTGGAGTAACAGGTACATATGAGAATTTTTATGTGGATACCGGGATTCAAACGCAGGTCCCCCTGCTTGTACGGCCAGCCATCTCCCCGGCCTCCCATACATCTGCTGACGTCTGTTCGTCTTTTGCCCTTCTCTTATCATCTTAAAATAAAATATTAACTCTGTGTTCTCCATCTGAGCTACAGCCCCCACAGTCCTAAGATTTATTTTTCATCTTACACTAACTTAGGGGAGGAGTTTCTTATTGGGGACACAATCTTTTCCCATTCCTGTGGTTTGTAAGTACTCTCCCAGCCTGTAACTTGCCATTTCATTCTCTGGACAGCTTTGGGTGTTCTTGTTTTTGTTAACAATACCTTGTGAAGAGCCAGGCATGGTGGCATGCACCTTTAATCCCAGCACTAAGGAGGCAGAGGCAGGCAGATCTCTTGTGTGTTCGAGGCCAGCCTGGTCAGTCAGAGATCCTGTATAAGAACAACAAACAAACAAACAAACAAGACAAAACAAAAACTTTTAAATGATGGAAGCTTTGCATTTTGAGTTTTTTGTTGTTTTTGTTTTGTCTTGTTTTGTTTTTGTCCTCTTTGGGACAAGGTATGTAGCCCTGACTGACCTGGAATTCTCTGTGTAGACCAGGCTGGGCTTGTACTGGCCTGGAGCTTCCTGCCTCTGCCTCCCCAGTATCGAGACTACAGATTTGTGTGACTGTGCCTAGTCTTGGAAGCTTGTCATTTTCATAAGGTCCTATTTATCTTTTCTTTACTATCTGGACTATGCTTTTAATATGACATCAAAAATACCTTTGCTTAGCCAGGCAGTGGTGGCGCACGCCTTTAATCCCAACACTTGGAGGCAGAGCCAGGTGAATCTCTGTGAGTTCGAGGCCAGCCTGGTCTACAGAGCAAGATCCAGGACAGGCACCAAAACTACACAAACTAACCCTGTCTCGAGAAACCAAACAACAACAAAAAAAAAAAACAAAAACAAACAAGAAAAAACACCCAACTTTGCTTAACCAAAAAAACAAAAAACAAATTCTCTCTCTCTCTCTCTCTCTCTCTCTCTCTCTCTCTCTCTCTCTCTCTCTCTCAAACTTTTTCTCTTATCCCTGGCTTTTGTTTTTCTCCAAGCAGAAAGTTGGCTTTGATTTATAGGTTTGGAAGTTCTGTTTGTGCTTTGGTCTGGTTTTGATTTCTTTTTCCTGTACTGGGTATTGAACCCAGGGCCCCACATGTCAGACAAGCACATGCTCTACCATTGACCCGGATCCCCAGCTTGCATTTGTGTGTTTGTTCATTCTTCCTGTCACACCCCCCATGGCAGTTGAGACAGGTGTCCTTACATAACACAAGCCTTGAACCTGCAGTCCTCCTGCCTCAGCCTCAGAGTGCTGGGATCAGGTATGATGTCCCTGGCTGAGTGTAAGATGTTTCACTTAGACTAGTGTGGACTGCCTATAATCTCAGTACTTGAGAAAATGGGGACAGAGGGATCAGAGTTCAGGATGAGCCTGGGCTACAGGAGACCTTATCCAAAGAGGTGGGGCCGGGGGAAGAAGAGAGCGAGGAATGAAAAGAGTTCCTCTTTACCCTTGACTTTGAGCATGTGGACTCCGATGTACTTTGGTACATGTCCCCTCATGTTTCTTTTGTCTCAGGGTTCACCGAGTTTCCTAGAGTTTAGATATTTACTCTCTTCAATTTTAGAAACACTTAAGCTGTTGTCATCTGAAATATGTTTCTATCCTCTCTCTTGTCTTCTCTCATAAGAGATTCCTTTTTCTTTCCTTTTTCTTCTTCTTTTATTCCCCCCCCTCCCCCGCTCCCCAAGCAGGGTTTCTCTGTGTAGCCCTGGCTGTCCTGGAACTCACTATCTAGACCAAGCTGGCCTAGAACTTACAGAGATCCACCTGCCTCTGTCTCCTGAGTGCTGGGATTAAATGTATGTGCCACCACTGCCCAGCTTCCTTTTTCTTTCTTTCTTTTTTTTTTTTTTTTTTTTTTTTTTTTTTTTTTTTTTTTTTTTTTTAGAGTTAGGGTCAGAGCTGGGCATGGTGGCACAAGCCTTTAATCTCTGAGTTCAAGGCCAGCCTGGTCCATGAGTTTCAGGATAACAAGGGCTACACAGTGAAACCCTGTCTCAAAAAGAGAAAGAGAGAGAGGGTCTTGAGCTGGGCTTGTAGCTCAGAGGTAAAACATTTACTTAGCATGTGTGAGACCCTGAGTTCAATCCCCTGTACCACAAAGAAAGAGAAAGTGAGAGATTGGTTGTTGGATGACAGATTACTAGTTCTTAATGGTTGTATGTTTCAAAACTGCTAGTAAGTATTTTTTAAATATGTATTTATATTTTATGGGTCTGTGTGTTTTGAAGGCTGTGCATGTCTGTGTACCATGTGCCTGCAGTTCCTGTGAAGACCAGAAGAGGGTGTCGGGTTCCCAGAAATTGGAGTTACAGAACATTGTGAGTGGCCATGTGGATGCTAGGAACTGAACCCTGGTCCTCAGCAAGAGCTAAGCCATGTTTCCATCTCCTGCTATTAAGTTTTGTTTTAACACATAAATAAGCTTTTGGAGTGAGTCTAACTTTCTATGAGTCATGCTTTGAAGGTAGATTTAAAGCAGCCAATAATCTAGAGATGATTCCACCGTCTACTATTGAACCCTTCTGAGCTCTCGCACTGGGTGGGACGAGGCATGCCCATTCTGACGGTGGGATTGCCAACTATTGCCAGTCCCACGTGCGCTACAGGGGTGATGCTGAGGCTTCTTTTCCTAGCCTCACAGGTGTTCCAGCTTTGTCCCCTGGTCTATTGAGTCATGAGCAAGCAGCCTCCCTCCTGTGGTCATGACCATGAGCCTGTCTTCCACATGCCTTTCCTATCGTGAAAGACTCTACTCTCGAATCATGAGCCAAATAATTGAGACTATGTGAAAGTCCATCCTTCAGATCCTGGTCAAGTTTCCCAGCTGCCACCACCTAGAACAAAAATGAGCCCTCTCTGCCAAGCCTTGTCCCGGTAGCAAACTCAGGTATAAAACACCTCATTGCTACTTTCAGCTACTAATTTTAGAGTGACCAGTTAGTGATAGATAACTTACCTCTGTCTACCATCCCAAGGGACCATGGAACGGACACACTCTCATGACTGAACCCTGAGCACTATGATGGATATTCATTCTACCTACAAAAAGTGGTGACTGGATATACAGATCTACAGTGACCCATGGGTAGTAACTAACTGACCGATGGGCGGGGACCTGGAACGCACACGACTAAAAAATAAGTGCTAAGGAACTCTGGGTAATGTCTGTGACAAACCCTTCTGAATAGATGCAGAATATGCAAGGTCCTTGCATTGTGTGACAGCTTACCAGAGTTGCATCAACAGAGAAGAATCATAATCATCATGTGGGTAAGATGGCCCGCTCTGACAGCTTCAGTCAGCCTTGTTCCCCAGTGACTTCCACCCTTGCCTTCAAAACTCTTGGGGGGAAGAAAGAGCCAGTGGCAGAAATGGAAGATTTGCAAAAGTTTAGCAATATGGACTCAAATAGACAAACACAAAAATCAACCACAGGCCTCCATGCAGCCCATTCCTCAGAGGCTCAAGCAGCCCAACGGGGATTGATTTCTGCCGGGGTCACTTCCGTATCAGAAGGGATGGTTGCCTGCCCTGACTTCAATAGAGACTTTGTGACTAGAGTTGCCTTCCTTCCTTCCTTCCTATATTTCTGCCAAAACTCTCCCTCTGTGGATTTCACTATCAGCTTCTGACTTTATAGCAGATGGGTTCCTGCCCACAGAATTCGCCAGTCAAAACATTTGCACTCACTGGGCGGTGGTAACACGCATCTTTAATCCCAGCACTCAGGAGGCAGAGGCAGATGGATCTCTTGAGTTTGAGGCCAGCCTGGTCTACAAAGAGAGTTCCAAGACAGCCAGGACTACACAGAAAAACCTGTCTGGAAAAACCAAAAAAAAAAAAAAAAAAAAGGCAACTGCCTTCATAGAACTTGGGGACCTTGTAAAGATTCGTTTACAGCGAGAAGGAGGAGGGTTTATGTGAGCCAGAGTTGTTGGGACCAGGGATGGATGGAATACAGGGACGAGTGGCCAAACGAATGGAAACACATGAACTGTGAACCAATGGCTGAGGGGCCCCCAACTGGATCAGGCCCACTGAATGGGTGAGACAGTTGATTGGCTTGATCTGTTTGGGAGGCATCCAGGCAGTTGGACCGGGTCCTGTGCTCAGTGCATGAATTGGCTGTTTGAAACCTGGGGCTTAGCAGAGACGCTTGGCTCAGCCTGGGAGGAGGGGACTGGACCTGCCTGGACTGAGTCCACCAGGTTGATCTCAATCCTCGGGGGAGTCTTTGCCCTGGAGGAGATGAATATGGGGGATGGGCCGGGGGGAGGGGGGAGGGGCGGGAGGGGCGAGAACAGGGGAATCTATGGCTGATATGTAAAGTTGAATTATATTGTAAAATAAAATAAAATAAATTAAAAAAAAGATTCGTTTACATTTCCAGTTAGATGATGGTGTCTTCTTGGGCTAGAGCACCACCCTTCAAGATGAAGTACTGCCCCCCCAGAGCAATGACCAGTGTACAGCCAGGATTCCCACCCTCTGAACATTGGGCCTTACTGAGCTCTTGGATCCCAGGGCAGGAGTGATTCCCCTGAGATTCACAACAACAGGAAGCATGAAGCGGCTCGTCTTACTTTCACTGTTCCTATTTGCATTTTTTCTGGTTTCATGAATCCTGGTTGCATACTTGTGTGGCAGCTGCCAACTTCCTCCTGTGCTTTTCTCAGAACAGTGGGAACTTCCGTGCTGGCTGTGGAGGTCAACCGACACCTGGGGTGCTGGTACACAGTGGACATAAGGACTGTGTCTGGTAGGCAGCCATTCTCTGCAATGTCCTGTGTTAAAACTTAACAAGAAACTACAACACAAAGCATTGCGGGCTCTCAAAGGTAGATAGGACTGAGCTAGGAGTAACCCTAAAAAATGTAACCCCGACAACCTCGAACTCAGAACCCTTCCGCCCTAGCTTCCCAGTTCTTGGATTACAGTCTGAGCCACCACGGCCAGTTTATGTCCTTTTTCAATAGAGAAGATCAGCGAGGTTTTCTTGTTTTGTTTTGTTTTTGTTGTTGTTTTGTTTTTTCAAGATACAGCTCTGGCTATCCTGGAACTCACTTTGTAAACCAGGCTGATACACAGTTAACAGAGATGGGATGGAACCAGGTAGATCTGTTACTTTTTTTTTTTTAATTTCATGTGCTATGTGCATTGGTGTTTTTGCCCTAAAAGTATGTGAAGGGAACAGGTGCCTTGAATAAACTACCTCCAATAAAGCTTGTCTCAGATAAAGAATTAAACAGAGTACTAAAACACCATAATAATCACAAATTTTCTCACAGTCACTTCTTAACATGTCTCCATCTGGACAGGCCGGATCTACCTCAGATAAGTGCCAACTCCCCTGGTCTGGGAACACTCCAAAAATAAAATAATAATGATTCTTTTCTCTCTAAGCTTCTTCTGTGTTACCAGTATCTTGTCAGACGAAAGGTTCCCAGCCACACCACAAAGGATGGACAGCTCCAGAGCAACGGAAGACAGAAGGCCCACCATCATCCCAGGACTTCAGAAACTCCCCACCCCATTCCCTCAAGAGCCAACCGACGTCGGAAGCAGTCTTTGAGAGAAACGACGCCCCATACCCACTCATCCACCATAAAAAAAAACAAAACAAAAACAAGAGTCCAGGATGATATGAATTCACAACACCCCCCCATGGTTGGGCATGGTCACGCATGCCCGGCGGGACCTAGTCACTTCCGCCTAGTCATTTCTGGGTCAGACATCTCACGTGACCCAGGACCGTGACTTTACGTAGTTGCATAAAGCGCGCAATGCAACCACATGATCTATGCTCATGCGTAGAATAGCCACATGGGCCTGTGTGCACAGGCGCAGCCCAGCCTTTATAAGCAGGCGCCATGATTCCCAGGCCTCCTTCACTCATGTGTCTTTCCGCAGGCCTGTGCACATCTGTCCCTCTCCCTTATCTTAATAAAACTCTTGTTAGTGGATTCTGTTGGGTTTCGTGACTTTTCCTCGCAGGGTAAGAGCACCACAAAAAACCAACAGTATGTCTGTATGAGGGTGTCAGATCCCCTAGAACTAGGATTACAGACAGTCCTGAGCTGCCATGTGAGTGCTGGGAATTGAACCTGGATCCTCTGGAAGAGCAGTCAGTGAGCCATCTCCCCAGCCAAGATCTGTTACTTTCTAAACTGGTTAAACTAAAACTAAGTTATTCAGAAGTCTGACCCCTTAGTTCCTGCAGAGGGGCTGGGAAGCAGCTCAGCAACATTCGTGGGGGGAGGTATTATTCCAGAAACAGACAATATAAACAAAAAGGACTGGGTGATAGATTCACAACACGCTTCCACGGTTGTGCATGTCTGGCGGACCTAGACACTTCCGCCTAGCCAGTTCCGGGTCAAAATAGCCATTTCCGGGCCAAGGCCTCTCGCATGACCAGGACCCTGTGGCTTTGCATGGTTGCGTAAGAGCGCGCAACACAACCATGTGATCTACGCATGCATGCGTGAAGTAGCCACATCGACCTGTGTACACATGTGCCACCCAGCCTTTATAAGCCGGTGCCATATTCCCAGTTTCTTTCTTCTTCTTCTTCTTCTTCTTCTTCTTCTTCTTCTTCTTCTTCTTCTTCTTCTTCTTCTTCTTCTTCTTCTTCTTCTCCACACACGTGTCTCTTCCGCAGGCCTGAGCACTTGTCTGTCTCTCTCATTTTTTTTTAAACTATTTCTTTTTTTAAGATTTTTTTTTAAATGTATACATATATTTTTTTTAAATGTATACATATATGCCTGCAGGCCAGAAGATGGCACCAGGTCTCACTATAGATGGTTGTGAGCCACCATGTGGTTGCTGGGAATTGAACTCAGGACCTCTGTAAGAACAGCCAGTGCTCTTAATCTCTGAGCCATCTCTCCAGCCCCCAAATCCTTGGAAACTAAACAGTGAATTTCTAAATAATTTATGAGTCAAAAAGAGAAGTCTGAAGAGAAGTTGAAACACGCTAGCTGACCAACAAGTTATGTAGCTTGTGAGACATGGCTACTGCGGGGTTGTGAAGGGAGCTTGCGGGATTGATTGCAAACATCAGAAAGGCAGAAGGTCTCAAATAAAGGTCTCAAATCAATCATCTAAGCTCCCTCCTCAAGAACCTAGGAAGAATAAATAAATCCACAGTAATCAGAAGAAACAATGAAGCTAAGAAGGGAAGTCCACAAGATTAAAAGCAGAAAAAGAAATAAGCAGAAAACTTTTGAAAAGGAGAGGGAGGTGGGTCAGTGGTCGAGCGCTTGACTGGTGTGTGTGAGGCTTGGGTTTGTGCCCCAGCATTGAAAAAAAAGATCAACAAAAACAGCACACACACACACACACACACACACACACACCCCCCCCAAAGCTGAAAAGAAAAAGAAAATTAGTGTAATGAAACAAGGAGCTGATAGCTTGAAAAAAAAAAAAAAACCAACAAGTCTGTTGTAAGATTGACAAACTTAAAAAAAGAGAGGAGGCGGGGCCTAGAGGGGTGACTCAGTGGTTAAGAGTGTGAACTATTCTTCCAGGGGACCTGAGTTTGGTCCTCAGAACCTAGGTGGCTCCCAACAGCCTGTAACTTCAACCCCAAGGTATCTCTCTCTCATCTTAATAAAACTCTTGTTAGTGGATTCTGTCGTGTTTTGTGACATTTCCTCGCAGGGTAAGAGCACCACTAAATAACTAACACTGGGGCACACTAAAAACATTCTGCACAGCAAAGGAAAACTTAGATCAGTCAAGAAACAACTCACAAATTTCAATTTTTTAGTTAATATGCAAGATATGTAAGAAACTCCAACAGTTACAAACTAAGCAATAGAAAAAAAAATATATGCCCTATTCAGAGATGTGCAAAGGACCTAATGGATATTTCTCAAGGAGACTTTCTAAAAGCTGAGAACATTTGAGAAGATGTTCAACAGCTTATCAGGGAAACACAGATCAAAACTACAATGAACTCCCTGTCTGGAGCATCCAAAAAGGCAAAATGTAGCAAGCACTTGTTCAGACGTGAAAAAGAAGCCTCGCCATTGTAGAATACTGTGGAAGTTCCTCAGAAGTTAAAAATCAAACTGCTCCTGGCCATGGTGGTGTACACCTGTAATCCCAGCACTTGCTGGATTGGGGGTGGGGTGGGGATGGAGGCCAGAGGGTCAGGAATTCAAGGTTATTCAGCTGCACAGAGAATTCAAAGGCAGCCAAGGGCATGGCAGCACTTACGTTTAATCCTAGCACTCTAGAGGCAGAGTATGAGGACACCCCCCCCCCCCCCCCCCCCCCCCCCCACCCCCGCCACGGCTCACACCCAGGTTGGGTGGCTCACAGCCTTCTGCAACACACACTGGCATACGTGCACACAGACATGTACCCACATGCACACAAATCTGCACACACATGCACACTGTCTTAGCCACTGTTCTGCTGCTGTGAAGAGACACCATGACCATGGTACTCTTATTAAAGAAAGCATGGAACTGGGGGCTTGCTTTTAGTTTCAAAGAGTTGGTCCATTATCAGCATGATGGGAGCATAGTGGCATTCATGGTGCTGGAGCAGTAGCTGAGAGCTACATGCTGATCTATATACAGGCCAAGAGAGAGAAAGTAGGCCTGACATGGGTTTCTGAAACCTCAAAGCCGGCACTCTCCAGCGACACACTTCTTCTAACAAGGGCACAACTCCTAATTCTTCTAATTTATTCAGATAGCACTACTCCCTGTTGACTAAGCATGCAAATATGTGATGCTATAGGGGCCATTCTACTCCCTGCCGTCCCCCCACAGGCTTGTAGCCATATTGTAATGCAAAATGCATTTAGTCCAACTTCAAAAGTCCCCGTAGTCTATCACAGTCTCAACACTGTTTAAAAGTCCAAAGTTCAAAGTCTCTTTTGAGACTTGTGGCAGTCTTAACTGTAACCCCCTGTCAAATCAAAATTTAAAAAAAAGATCACATACTTCCAACATACGATGGCCCAATATACGTTACCATTCCAAAAGAAGTAAAGGGAGTGTAGTGAGGAAAAACCAAACCAAAGCCAAGACCGCAAACCAGCAGGGCCAACTCTAAACTCTGCATCTCCACGTCTGATGTCCAAATGCTCTTCAGATCTCCAACTCCTTTCAGCTTTGTTGACTGCAACACACTTCTCTCTGTTGGGCTGCTTCCACTCCCTGTCTGCAGCTCTCCTTAGCGGGTATCTTACGACTCTGGCATCTCCAACATCACGGTGTCCCCAACCCACTCCAGGCTCCATCTTCACTTCATGTAATGGATTTCCTGGGCTTTCATGCAGGGACACCCCTGACACATGCCTGGCCTCTGTGGCTTTCTTTGGGCATAGGGGTAGATTTCACAACCCTTTTCTTTCATCTCTTTTGTTTTGTTTTGTTTTTCGAGACAGTTTCTCTATGTAACAGCCTTGGCTATCCTGGAACTCACTTTGTAGACCAGGCTGGCCTTGAACTTTAGAGATCAGCCTGCCTCTGTCTCCTGAGTGCTGGTACTAAACTCGTGTGCCACTACCGCCTGGCTTGGAAGCTGCCCAGTTCTGGTGCTCGCTAGGGCTCCTTCTCCTCCTTCAATTCCTCCTGCATCAGTTCTCTGTTGTAGATGGCTCCCTTCACTGCTTAAGTTTGCCTTTCCTTCCACTTCACAAATTGTAAGCTTAGCCAGGTGGGGTCTTGGCCCGAGGTCACCACTCCCTTCATCCATTTAGCTTCAGGCTTTTCTTGAAACTTTTTACATCCCTGAGCTCCGGTGCTCCTTTTCTCCTCAAACTGTATGTTTTGTATTTCTCTTTGTCCAGCTTGCTCCTTTTCATTATAGGTCTGCATAAGAGTGATTACCAATAACTACAAAGCACAGTCAATGCTAGGCTGCCTTGAAATCTCTTCTGCTGATGCCATTAATCCAAAAATCTTCAATTTAGCCTTGGGCAGATTTTTAGGACAAGGGCAAAAAACAAACACCACATACACACACACACACACACACACGGGGGTTGGGGGGAGAAAGAGAGAGAGAGAGAGAGAGAGAGAGAGAGAGAGAGAGAGAGAGAGAGAGAGAGA
>CABHPR010144076.1:17289-35228 GCA_902168415.1 Peromyscus melanophrys
AGAGAGAGAGAGAGAGAGAGAGAGAGAGAGAGAGAGAGAGAGAGAGAATACATGCACACATGCACATATACATATAATTAATAAAATAAATTGCATTTATTTCTTTTGTGTGCATGGGTGTCTTGCCTGTGGGTATATCTGTATGTGAGAACAGTGCCTGTAGCTAGAGTTTTCCTGCCTGGCCCACGGTCAGGATAAATCTCTTTCACCTGCCAGTCCCACAGCCGCTCAGACCCAACCAAGTAAACACAGAGACTTATACTGCTTACAAACTGTATGGTCGCGGCAGGCTTCTTGCTAACTTTTCTTATATCTTAAATTAATCCATTTCTATAATTCTGTTCCTTGCCACATGGCTCGTGGCTTACCGGCATCTTTACAGGCTGCTTGTCCTGGCGGTGGCTGGCAGCGTCTGGCCGCCTCTCCTTCCACCTTCCTGCTCTTTTTATTCTCTCTGTTAGTCCCGCCTATACTTCCTGCCTAGCCACTGGCCAATCAGTGTTTTATTAGCAACATATTTGCCATACAGAACATTCCCACAGCAAGTGCCCATGGAAGGCAGAAGATCCTTATCCTGAGCACACCCCAGCTTGTTCAATTTTTGAATTGTACATGTGCTGTCCAAATGTATGTCATTTATATTTTTTAAATCAGAGCCAGGCATCGGAGAAATTTAAAACAGGATCCTCTGTTCTTTGCCCTGTCTGATAGAGGTTGAGGGGGTCAAAATATGATCTATCCCCCCCTAAAGAGAGTCAGGGACAGTACAAACTTGTCCTAGGGCTACCCACTGGAAAGGGTACCTACTTCTCTTTTTCATCAGCATTTCTCATTTTCTGTATTAACTACAGTCTGCCTTCTATACCTGCTTCTTTAGTCCTCTGTACCTATTTGTGAACTGTCTCCTCCATGCCCTATGAAAGAGAGAAATCACAGCTCCGAGGTCTGGGCTGAACAATTGAGTGATGGGTAATTCCCTCATGGAGACAAGACAACCAGGAGGTAAATCCTGACTGGGCAGGGAATGGTGAAATGGGCAGGAAAGCCTGGTACAGGCTGGACACAGGCAGCCTGAAGGGAGGATAGGAAATCCTGGGATTCAGTCAGGGGACATCCAAGTTGGCTTGGGTTTGAGCTCAGTGCCAGCGTTCGCGTTCTGCGTCCTAAAAGCTGACAGCCTGCCCCTGACCTGCAATGACCCTTTGTTGAAAGACGGGTTTGTCTGGCTGCATCATTAGAAGGAGCAAAGCCCGGCAGTCACAGCAGAGGGCACTGTAGGGCTAACCGGCGGGACCGGCTTCCCCGCATCCTCCAGAAGGGGTCTGTGGCGTATCCTAGCATGGACTTTTTTTCTTTTTTCTTTTTCGAGACAGGGTTTCTCTGTGTAGCTATGGAGCCTGTCCTGGAACTCACTTTGTAGACCAGGCTGGCCTCGAACTCACAGAGATCCGCCTGCTTCTGCCTCTCAAGTGCTGGGATTAAAGGCGTGCACCACCAACGCCCGGCTCTGGCATGGACTTAAAGTAAGGCAGAATCTAAATGTTTTACCTTGAAATATCACCAACTTTATCCTGAACGGCAAAGAACACAGTCTGGAAGAGTAAGGAACAAAATGACTATTTTCTTTGTGGCTCGTGATCATAAACCTGTTATAAGAAGGATCAAGCAACAACCTGGTGTTTTATGGGGTGGATATTTCATGTCCAAGGCATAATTCTCATCAAATAAATTTCTCTTCTAAAAAAAAGTGATAAAATTCTTAGAAACAGATTAAAGTATGGAGAGTGGAATTGCACTAAATGCTTTCCCTAACAAGCATCGAGAACAGTAAATTTCATGTTGACATGAAGTGGTTCTGACAAATGCAGGTTACAATGGCACAAACCAAAGGGACATGAAGCACAAAATAATAATAATCGTGCTCAATTTGGCATTTTTAAAAAACAAGCTTCTTTTCTTTTTTCGCTTTTCGGTTTTCTGTGTTAAGTAGAGAGGGGTACAGAACACAGCACTTAGGGACGGGGCATGCTGATTCTTCTCAGTCTTTGATCCCTTTATTGAATTTTCTTCTGACTTTTTGTTTTGTTTTGGTTTTTGAGACAAGGTCATGCAGGGTAGTCCTGTGTGGCCTCAGATGCCCAATCCTCTTGCTTCAGCCCCTCCCTTACTGTAGGACCCTCTAGCCCCTGTTCTTCCCTCACTTGAACCTAAAGCTCCTGTCAGGGCCACGGGATGGACTCAGGCCACCAGACCCCGTCTGTCATCTCACTTATCCTTCTTCTTCTCATGTACATCGACTGACTCCCTTCAAAAAAAGAATTGTGTTGCCCACAAAGATTAGACTTTAACTATCACTCTTGGTTATTGATTTGGAATGTGGGAAATACAAAGACAAAATACTGGGGCTCCCCGCAGATAGAAAGTGAATTCATAATTGAGAAATCGCTCTGTGGTTTTAGTGCTGCTGCTGTTTGTTTTTGATAATGTTCAATTACCGAAATCTGTGAAGATCATTTGAAGAAGGCAATGTCCTGCTTTCAGAGCCAGTTCGCTGGAGCATAGATCAAGACAGAGACTGGCTGTCGCCTCGCTATTGAATTACAGCTGTATTGTTGACGAGTGTGGCAGCTGTATCATCACTTCAATCACCCAGTAACCCACAGCGTCTCTTTATGCTAATAAATAAAACATTCTTTGTTAAATATTTCCTAGTAAGCAGGGGCAGACCTGCAATGGCCCTCCCCCTATACGTTACAAAGTAAAATGACCTCACGGTAATCAAATCATGTCCAGGAGTTTTATAGGCAACTAATAGCTACTTTTGCCAAGTGCACATCAGATACCAATTGAGGGGTACTTTTCTCTTTAATATAATGCACTATGCATATTTCACTAACTGTCTGATGCTATCAAATGAATTTAACAAGGCGATTATGTAGGTCAAATTACTTTGTAAGTTCTTTCAAGAATGGCTTTTAGGCCTATTATGACTTTTAATGGTGCAATTTGTTCAATGAGTGGCATTTCTTGAGTCCTACTTGTGAGTGTCCAAGTGCCTGTCAGCGACACTTGCCTGCCCCGGCCATCTATTTTTACACCCCTTTCGGTCACAGCAAATTTTGGAACAAGATAGACCAGGGAAGAGCAGCCTCCTTGAGCTCACTCTTGTAACTGCTCAAAACAACTTCCCCATTGTCAAGATATAATTTGACTATCCTAATTTCAGAGAACTCTCTGACCAAATTTCTGTCAAGTCCATGTGAGTAATGTCCTGAGAATTCTTCTTTTCCTCCTTTCCCTCAAATATTAAATATGGCCCTGCTTCCCACCCTCCCAACCCAACACCCCCTCCACCGCTACCCCGAGACAGGGTTTCTCTGTGTCACAGTCCTAGCTGTCCTGGAACTGGCTTTGTAGACCAGGCTGGCCTCAAACTCACTGAGATTCACCTGCCTCTGCCTCCAAGTGCTGGGATTAAAGGCGTGCGCCACCACTGCCTAGCTGGCCCTGCTTTTTTTTTTTTAATGTCAGGAGCTAGGGAACAAATAGATAATACTGAAGCTAAAACTTTTTAACAAGGCTGGGCGGTGGTGACACACGCCTTTAATCCCAGCACTTGGGAGGCAAAGCCAGGCGGATCTCTGTGAGTTTGAGGCCAGCCTGGTCTACAGAGTGAGTTCCAGGAAAGGCGCAAAGCTACACAGAGAAACCCTGTCTCAAAAAAACAAAAGAACTGTTTTCATTTTGTGGGTTGTGCCCGCGTGTGTGTATTGTGGGCACTGTGCCCGCATGTGTGTATTGCACTACATATGTGTTTGGTGCCTATGGAGGCCAGAAGAGGAAATCAGATCCCCTACAACTGGAGTTACAGATGATTGTGAGCTGCCATGTTGGTTCTTGGAATCGAGCTAAGTCCTCTGCAAGCACAGCCAGTGCTCTTAACTGCTGAGCCATCTCTCCAGGCCCAAGTTAACCTTTAAAAGGTGAGTTGGTTCCTTTGTTATACTTCCTGTGCAGCTGATTTAAAGGGAAAAGTCAACGAACTATCGTGAAATACTTACGGCGCTGTCTCACCGGTGTGGTCTGTTGGCAGATTGGTATTTCAGTGTTACTCAGTTTCCTGTTCAATGAAAATGACTGAAAATCATGGAGTAATTTCCCCTCTTCCCTTCTGTCTTAGTCAGGGTTTCTATTGCTGCAACAAAACACCACGACCAAGCCGGGCAGCAGTGGCGCAGGCCTTTAATCCCAGCACTCGGGAGGCAGAGCCAGGCGGATCTCTGTGAGTTCGAGGCCAGGACAGGCATCAAAACTACACAGAAAAACCCTGTCTCGAAAAACAAACAAAAACAAAACCCAAAACAAAACCACCCACCACGACCAAAGGCAAGTTGGGAGGAAAGGGTTCACTTGGCTTACACTTCTACATTGCTGTCCATCACTGAAGGAAGTCAGGGCAGGAAGTCAAGCAGGGCAGAAACCTGGAGGCAGGAGCTGATGCAGAGGCCATGGAAGAGTGCTGCTTACTGGCTTGTGTAGCACAAAATCTTCCATGTCTTCTAAAATGTTGACAAGATTTTATTGTCACAATTTTGAAGTCATCATCCTTTACCGTACATTTGCTTATAGACTGTTTACCTTGTTTACATGAAGCCTTAGTCCTTAGGTTATTTAGGTAGATAAGACATAGATTTATAGTCACCTATGTTTGTCATCTCTATAGTTATGTTAGTTAGGTTATCCAGATTTACAGATACATAGGTCAGATGGACAGGTAATCTTCAAACACTTCATAGACCTAGAGAATATGGCATTTAAATAACTTAGAATTCTGTTGACGTGAGACACAATTGCTCCTGGCAGCACCAATTTGATCCCGAGAGAACGTTGGGCTTCTAAGACATTTCCATTTGGAAGTTTGTCTTCTTGGCACAAAATGGCCTACTGGGCAAAGAACTGCCCTTGCCTCAACTGCTGACAGCACAAATGCTGTCCTTCTGGACAAGCGGGACACAAGGAAAAGTGACTTCTGAACTCTGCCAAGACAGGGTAACATGGTCTCTCAGAATTCCTGCTTCTGAAAATGGTCTGTCAGATATGCTAGGCCTGTAGCCAATTTAAATGCACCAACAATGCTGAGAAACATTAGATGACTGTCCAGGCTGCCAGCTGTCTCTGTCTACTCTTGCAAGACTCCCGAAAGTTGCTTATATCCATCTTCCATTTCTCAGGTATCATTATCTTCCTTCTCAGGTCTTTGATGGGATTGAAGACTAGCAGTTATAGTTACAACTCAGTGTGTGTGTGTGTGTGTGTGTGTGTGTGTGTGTGTGTGTGTGTGTGTGTGTGTATTATCTTCAATAGAACTTATTAAGTATTAGATTTAGGTTCTTTAGGATAGGACACCTTTTGGAATGATCTTTGTAACATGCCATTTACCTATGCTCCAGACTTCTCTGAATTTGAGTATGTGTCTCTTGGTTGATATTGTTTGTGTTGGTTGTAGTTCCATCTTATCTAGGTCATTATCCCTTATTACTCCTGGACAATATTTGATAATCATTCCTATTGTATATAGTCTTGTATTAGGTTAGAACCTTCTTATTTAGACAAAAGGGGGAGATGTAGTGGGTAGCAGTTCCAGCTTTGACCTGGAAATACCACCCCCTTTGAGGCTTTGGTAACTGTCACACCTACAAGGCGGAGCCGAGAGAGGACCCCTGAAGACCTGGGATCCGGATGGGGGAGCTCTCTTGGTTCCTGGACCCTGGACACTGAAGGTAGACTGAGCAGAGTTCTCCAGAGAACACCGCCCGACTGCGCTACACCTTTCCCAGACCCTGTAACCTATCCCTTCACTTGTAAGTTACCCCACTAAATAAACCTCCCTTTTAACTACGTGGAGTTGCCTTAATATGTTAACCAATAGGCTTGCTCATCATGGTTTGCTCAGCCTGCTTTCTTATAGAACCCAGGACCACCAGCTCAGGGATGGCCCCACCCACAATGAACTGGCCCTCCCCCATGGATCACTCCTTCCTCTCTGATGACTAGCTTATGTTAAGTTGACACAAAACCAGCCAGGACACCTTCCTTTCTCTCTCTCTCTCTCTCTCTCTCTCTCTCTCTCTCTCTCTCTCTCTCTCCATTCCACCCTCTTTCTCTTCCTTGCTTTCTGGTCTTTTTGTTCCTGTTGTTTGGTTTTGAGACAGAACTCACAGAGCTCCACCTGCCTCTGCCTCCCAAATGCTGGGATTAAAGGAGTGCACCACCATGCTGGGCCCCAGGCTGGTCTTGAGCTGCTGGGCTTAAGTGATCCCCCTGCCTCAGCCTTCTAAGCAACTGAGAGAACAGGCAAATACTACCAGAACTGGCAAAAACTACCACATGGTAGTTTCTTTTCTTTTTTTCCTTTTATTTTATTTTATAATTTAATTTAATTTTACATATCAGCCACGGATTCCCTTGTTCTCTCCCCCGCCCTTCCCCCAAGCCCACCCCCCATTCCCATCTCCTCCAGGGCAAAAGACTCCCCTGAGGATTGAGTTCAACCTGGTAGATTCAGTCCAGGCAGGTCCAGTCCCCTCCTCCCAGGCTGAGCCAAGTGTCCCTGTATAAGCCCCAGGTTCCAAACAGCCAGCACATGCACTGAGGACAGGTCCCGGTCCCACTGCCTGGATGCCTCCCAAACAGATCAAGCTAATCAACTGTCTCACTTATCCAGAGGGCCTGAGGTAGTTTCTTTTCTTAAAGATGTCTTTGTTTTATTTAGATTTATTTATTTTAATGTGCATGAGGTTTTGCCTCCATGTATGTATATGTACATGTATGTGACTGGTGCCCAAGAAGGTCAGAAGAGAGGGTTGGATTGTTTGGAACTGGAGTTCCATATGGGTGCCTGGGTCCTCTGCAAGAACAGTAAAGTTCTTAACCTCTAAGCCATCTTTCCAGCCCTACATGGTAGTTTCTTGATTCCTACTCTTTAAAAGTTATTGTATAAAGTGACTGAGCATGCATTCGTGTGGTCATCCATTAAAATTCAACATCTCAAGCCAGGTGTGGTGGCACACACCTTTAATCCCAGTACTCAGGAGGCAGAGACAGGTAGATCTCTGTGAGTTTGAGGCCAGCCTGGTCTACAGAGCGAGTTCCAGGCTGGCCAGGGCTATTACACAGAGAAACCCTGTCTCAAAAAAACAAAAAACAAAACAACAACAAAAATGAAAATAAGAAGAAGAAAAAAAAAAACCAACCAAAACCAAAAAAACAACCCAAAACAAACAACAATAAAAAACTCAACTTCTCAAAACATTCTTTTTAAAAAGCCAAAGTCTTTTAATCTAATCCTATACCTCTAGTGTTTCCCATTAAGAGTCCAGAATTCCCAAGAGCCTTTAGCCTTCACACTGTCTGGTGCCTGATTCATCACAGAAGCAGCCTTGGTTTCCCATAGTGCTTTCCTGCAAGTGACCTTCTGGGCAGGAGCAGCAGCAGCCCTGGGAGCCTGTGGTTTGGTTCCTTTTATACTCTTCCTCTGGCATGACCTGGGATGGCAGGCCCTTGGCCGCCGGAGTCTATATCACAGCTCGGAGATGAGGCTGACAACCTGGATGCACCCTCCTTGGGCTGTCCTGGGATCTAATGAGCTCGCTGTACACATTCTCATCTTCCCTGTCTTTGGTGAGCTGTAAGGAGGGGCCCTACTGGAGGGAGAATGTGGAAGTCTGCCTGGATGTCTGGCTGAAGTCGCTATAGAACTGTGTTATTTAATTTTTCTACTTCTTGTGGTTCGATGGATGCAGCATTCACAACCCTCTCTAAGCTCATCAACCACAAAAACTTAATTAGATATCATATCTCCTTGGTTTAAAATAGTATTTAATTTTACATAATGTGTTCAGCCAAAATATTAGGATTCCCCAAACAGAAATGTTCCCTCTATTTTTCCCCCTAGGGCTTCTCTTTCAATTTTTTTGTAGCTTTTAAAAAAATTATTCTCCTTAAAGTCTGATTTCGGCAGTTTCCCTCTGTGAAACATCACCGGGTCCCCAGCCACCACTACTTAATTGAAGATGTAATCCCCACTTAGTGACTATGCCGGCTCCCAGATACCAAGCGTGCAGGAGTAAATATTAACATTCCTGGTAAATGTGCGCTGCCTCTGATTCCTCTCCCCCCACAAATTGTCTTCCTGCTCCTCCGAGTGTCATCTGAAGTGAGATGATATTAACTGTGCCTTATATGGGGCTTGGAGTGCCAGAGTTGAAATTAATGGGCAAATATCCTTTTCACTTACAGACTAAATGAGCACTCCATCTTGGAGCCATACCCAGGTGTGACAGAAAGTCACAGGCAGGGGGACCAAGGCAGCTAAGAATGATCCATGCAGGACCAAATACAAGCGTTCTGCTGCTTGATGAGCAAAAGAATGAAATGAAAAGAAATTTTAGAAGGAACCCTTAGAACACAACAGTGTGGGATCATATAAAATTACCCTGATTCCCTTCTTAGATGATGCCAAAAGACTCCAACCTTTTTGATGCTGGTATTTGATCCATTTCCTATTCGGCTCCATCCTTGAGACGACAAGAAAAACAGCCCCATACCCACATAACTGAAAACAGTGGTAAGGTAAGGTCAAGTCCATGACATATACAATATATAATTCAATGAATAATCCAATGCCCACATACAACGTGTAATGGTTATCTCTGGCATTTTCATCCCTTCTTTGCACTGGGAGCCGCCAAATACCTCCCTCTTGTTCTTCACAAAATATATATGTTATAAACTCTAGCCGCCCCGCTGTGCTGTAGAGGACGATATTATGGTAAGTGAAACAAGCCAGGTAGAAACTTGTGAGGAGAGAGAGAACGATCGGCTTTCCTCCCCTGCAGCAATGTTTACCGCTCCCTAAAGAAGCGTTTGTTTCCCGAATTACAGCAGAGGGCACTAGAGACTGCCGCATGGCCATGCTCGAGGGTTCCGTGAGGCTCAGCGGCCTCTGATTGTCCTGGCCACAGGTCTCCGTCACCACGAATGTTTGGTACACATAGGTCGCAAACATCTCAACTTCTTACAGTGACGATTTCTCCTGACCATTTTCCTGATGCGAAGCGACTTTTCTGAGATATTGCTCTGGGGACACCGTCCTTCTACTCCATAGGTACGCAGCCGGTTCCAGTGCGCATGTCCCCATTAGCACTGACACATTTGTGCACATAGATGCGCATGTATCATTTTTTAATCAAAACTAGAAGGAGAAATTATTACATAACCACGATCTCATTCCTACTGAGGGACCTGTCACGGCGATCCTACGGGGGCTCTGCGAACATCTGTTCAGCGCCAGTCCCCACGAAGAAATTATTCTTACGCTTATTTGAAAGACAGGTAAACAAACGGTCAGACTGGTAAGACAACCCCGGGCAGATGACAAAAGCGGTCTCCGGCAGTGACAGAAAGCCAGGGGGCCCAGCTAGCAGAAGCTTCCAGACCAGAGCATCAGTCACCTGTTACTCCAAACAACGTTTCCGAATGGCACTAGCCAGGCAGTCCACAGAACCCCCTCCTAGCGGTGTTTCTGCCTGAAGCGTGAAGCCTCACCCCATGCAGGACCAGGTCCCCCTGGCTGATGCAGAAAGCATTTGTTCTAGCTGTGTCTCAAGTATAGAGAGTCTATCCTCAGCAGAGAGCCCACTAATGTGGCTCCCAAAGGGACAATCTGTCCTGGGGCATCCTTTTGCAGAGGGTTCCAGAAATGATCCCTGTCAGGATAAGGCTCTTTGTTTGATCTAATTCCACATTCTGGTCCATTCCACTCCACCGAGGGTTTTGCTGTGGAAACACTCGGGTTTGTGAAATCTGTATTTCTCTACAGGACAACTCAGTTCCTCTGATTAGCATGGTAGCCTCCTCGTCTCAGTTGAGCTCTGGATTCTCAGCGTTGATCTAAGTCCTGGGGCCTGAGACACTCACTGGTTCTCACCACTGTCTATGATGGCTGGCATCTGGTGATGACTAACGGTCTCACCTCAGCCTTGGACCACAGACAAAGGATGCTGCCGGGTGGTCCTCATTCTCAACCAGAAGGCTCTGAGCAATTCCCGTTGCTCTTCCTTGGCTCATGGCAGTCATCCTACTTAGTTCCTGTGTCACCCACGGTGCAGCGAGCTCTGAGAGTTGGTCTCCAGTGCTTTGGGCCAACCACACAGCCATTTCTGTCCTAGGTCTGCTGTCCTAGCTCTCAACTCCTTCCCTCCTTCTCCTCCAGCCCAACTGAAACTCTTCTTTCAAAGCTGCTGCTCTAGCCCCTCATCCCTGGGGCTTGGACTTTGAAATGCATGAGATTTTTCTCATCCTTCTACAGTGACATCCTTTCCCTGAGGCAAGGCCACCTGGTCTTGACAACTGAGAGAGAATGGGGGTGGGGGGTAGGGGTCGCTGCAGAGACAAGGAAATGTAAGGAAGAAAATGAATCCTTTGAAAATCCTAAATATTATTTTAGCTCATCCACAATAAAATCAATCTAATGTAAAATAAAAATAGGGAAGCCAGAACAAAGAACATGTACTAGAAAGAGAGAACCAAGTCCAGGGAACAGAAAATACTACACCAATTACTAAGCAGTAATGCTTGGATTTGTCTCTGGGTTTCCTGCCTGCTGGCAGGGGGAGTTGGGACAGTCACTTCATGCTCTTCTTTTCAAAACATAGAGAACACATGGACTCAAGAAGAGGTTTTCTCTTTTGCCCTGAATTCAACAAGAATCACCCCCTTGTGACCTCACGGCAACCCCAGAGGGAAATGTCAACTTGTCATCATGGCAATCCAAACCTGAGCTCAAGTGGCCCTTGAGTCTCGGTAACAAAGCCACACTTGAAGCCTGAGCTCCCAGCAGCGCTGTTGGGAAGCCTTGCTTTTCTGATAGTCTGCTTGCACAGTTTTTCTGTTTTAATTTTACGTCTTTAAGTATTAAATGTTTGGAATTATGAAAAGCACACACAGGGCCGGGCGGTGGTGGCGCACACCTTTAATCCCAGCACTCGGGAGGCAGAGGCAAGTGGATTTCTGTGAGTTCGAGGCCAGCCTGGGCTACCAAGTGAGTCCCAGGAAAGGCACAAAGCTACACAGAGAAACCCTGTCTCGAAAAAACAAAAACAAAAAAACAAAAACAAAACAAAACAAAACAAAACAAAAAAAAAAAAAAAAAAAAAGAAGAGCACACACAGGAAAAGAAAAAGGAATGTGTATGTATAGGAGGGGTTTAGGTACAGAAGTCTCCACTGTCTGTGGTGATACGAACTCCAGAACTGAGCTCTCACCAGCAGACGTCCCAAACCTTAGATAGCACCGAATTCTCAAACCTAAGTTTTTTTTCCTAGATCTGCTGCATTATTTTCACGCAGTGCCCCGTCTTTCTCTGCTTCCTGTAAGGGGTCACCTCGGCATCACCACCCTTACACTTTAAGGCCATCCTAAATCAAATAGGCGTACCCACATTCGACAACCAAGACGGCGACCACCAAGTATTGGTGAAATTATTAAGGCCACTCCACATAGTTAAAAGGGAGGATTATTTAGTGGCGTAACTTACAAATGAAGGGACAGGTAGGTTGCAGAGTCTGGGGAAGGTGTGTCGCAGTCCGGCGGTGTTCTCTGGAGAACTCTGCCCGGTCTACCTCCACCGTCCAGGGTCCAGGAACCAAGAGAGGTAGTGCATCCAGATCTCGGGTCTTCAGGGTCCTCTCTTGGCCCCGCCTTGTAGGCGTGACAGTTACCGAAGCCTCAATGGGGACTGGAACTTCCAGATCAAAGCTGGAATGGCTACCCACTACAACCAAGTAGCATATGCAGCATGGATACGCTGCAAGAAAAGATTACATTTTAAGTGGGAGACAATGGGATGGCATGCTTAGAAAGGTGCACAGTTTAAAAGTTATGAAATGTGCCTGACGGTGGTGGCGCACGCCTTTAATCCCAGCATTTGGGAGGCAGAGGCGGAGGCGGAGGCAGGTGGATCTCTGTGAGTTTGAGGTCAGCCAATGCTATGAAGAGAAACCCTGTCTGGAAAAACCAAAAAAAGAAAAAAAAAGTTATAAGTCCCCCCCCCACCTTGGGGATTTAGCTCAGTGGTAGAGCGCTTGCCTAGCAAGCACAAGGCCCTGGGTTCGATCCTCAGCTCAAAAAACAAACTTTTTTCCCTAGAATTTTTCATTTAATAACATATTAATATAATATAATTAATATATATGATATATATTAGTTTTTTAAGACAGCTCTGTGTGTAACTCTGGCTGACCTGGATCTCACTCTGTAGACCAAGCTGGCCTCGAACTCACAAAGATCTACCTGACTCTGCCTCCTGAGTGCTGGGATTAAAGGTGTGTGCCACCAGTGCCCGGCTTTTTTTTTTTTTTAAATAATTTATTATCCTTACTTTTTGTTCATTGGTGTTTTGCCTACATGTGTCAGATCCCCTGGAACTGGAGTTACAGACATGTGTGAGCTGCCATGTGGTTGCTGGGAGTTGAACCCAGGTCCTCTGGAAGAGCAGCCAGTGCTCCTAACCACTGAGCCATCTCTCCAGCCCTCCTCCCCATTTTAGATTTTTGGACCATGGGTGATTATAAGTAACTAAAACTCTGGAAAGTAAAACCATGGATAAAGGGTGGCTCCTGGACAGGGAAGATGGCTCAGTGGTTAACAGTCCTTGCTACTCTTACAGGGGACAGTTCAGTTTCTAGCCCCCAGGTCAGGGAGTTCACAGCCACTTGTAACTCTTGGGGATCTGACACCCCTTGAGGACTCCTTGGTCATCCTCACACCTGTGCATACACATAGATATACCCCCATGCATGTAAATAGATAATAAATCTTTTTTTTTTTTTCTTGAGACAGGGTCTTTCTACATAGCCCTGGCTGTCCTGGAACTTGCTACATAGACCAGACCTTGAACTCACAGTGATTCACAGAGATCTACTTGCCTCTGCCTCCCATGTGCTGGGTTTAAAGACTTGTACCACTATGTCCAGCCCATAAGTTTTTTTTTTTTTTTAAGGGTAGCTATCAGGTTGGAAAGATGGCTCAGCTATTAAAAGATAGGCTCACAACCAAAAACAAACAAACAAACAAACAAACAAACAGTAATGATCTGTGACCGCCCAAGAACAGTCAGGATACCAGCTCTTCGTCCATGCTTCCAGAGTTGATCTGTGCGTTCCTTACCTCTGCATGGAGACCCTCCCATACTTTTATGTAAGTGTGCTACTCTGTACCTGGCTTTCCCTTTGCCACAGATCTAGAGATAGTTCCTATCAGACCCTTTCATTTTTTTTTTCTTTTCTTTTTTTGGTTTTTCGAGACAGGGTTTCTCTGTGTAGCTTTGGAGCCTGTCCTGGAACTCTGTAGCCCAGGCTGGCCTCGAACTCACAGAGATCCACCTGGCTCTGCCTCCTGAGTGCTGGGATTAAAGGCCTGCGCCACCACCGCCCGGCCAGACCCTTTCTTAAATGGTTAACAAAGGACTTCATGACATAGGTAATCTGTGTTATTAAATGAGTCCCTATTGAGATTCACTTAGGCCATTTACCATCAATTGCTTTTTAAAATGTTGCTGTAATGAGTTACCTTGTACATATTTCTTTGAATAAGCCGAGAAGTACACCTATTTACTAAAAACTTGAGTGTGGAATCCTTTAAAGAGAATGAACATTTTTAGTTGGTGAAGACATTGTTGAATCGCACTACGGAAGGCTGAACAATTAACTGTCCTGTCAGCAGGATTTGAGGGTGTCTGTTGTGGTCCCTCTTGCCAACACAGTGTATAATCTTTTGTTATTGCTGTGTTATCTTTATTTATCACTTTTTTGATACTTGTCACTGCCCCATTTATAATGCTTAAAGCCAGGGTCCTCTGGACTTGGTACCAGGGAGAACCCACGGCAATATGAAAGCGTGAAATCTCTTGCTCCATTAGGAATTTCAAGATGATAACAGGCCTCTGAGCACTGGGGGCAGCCACTGAGCTGGCCTTGCACACAGGGCGGAACCAGCAAGGGAATGGCAGGGAATCACTAAAAATGACAAGCCTGAGACTTCTGTCACGAGAGGAACACGCGGAAAGGAGGACTGTCAGGACGTTCTTGCTCACAGCTTGTCGCTTCACAACATGGGGAACAGATGTGCTGTTGGGGCAGCGCGGTACGCCCAGTTTGTGCACGCAGAATTTTTAGCAAGGCCCCAAGAATTAGCTTTGGCGAGCTTTTGGCTCGGTGTGGCTAAGCTGAGTTTGATGGGTCAGAGGACTCTGGGTGCGAGCACTGTGTTTAGCCTGTGCTGCAGGCTAAGCGGGAGCCAGGCACCCGTGCAAGCGCCTTCCGGAGGGGCGGTTGGGTCGCTAACCTCCTGCGGGCTTCTAGACAGCCTGTCACCGGGGCCAGGCAGTGGGGTTTAATCCTCCAGCTCTCCGCCCAGCTCGGTAGAGGGTGAGGAGCAGCCGCCCCTAAAGCCCTGGAGCTCCCAGGCCGCTGTGCTTGGGCCAAGGAGGTGGGGCTCCGATAGCCAAGAGCAGACTCCAGAAGGGTGGGGGAACCCGAGAAGCTCTGGATCGTAGGGGGCGAGGGAGGCCTGAGAGGGCAAGAAGTCTGGGTCGGGGGAGGGAGGGAGGGTTGACGTGGCTGTCCAGCACACTGCACTGACCTACAGTGACTGAGAGGATTGGTGCCCTACTAGTAATTCCCCCAGACAGCACCCTCAGCGCAGACCCAGGGTACAGGCTTGTGTCCTAGGGCTTGCAAGCAAATCTCCTGGCTCGGGCTGCTTTGGAGGCTGAGTCAGCTCTCATGGCTGCCTAGTGTGGCCCAGGTAGGATTCATTCATGCATCCTGCAGGCCCTGAGAAGACGCCACATGGGGCGGGCCTGGGCCTTACCACCGACCTGACCTGACCTGCAGAGTTAACTTCGAAAGCTCCAACTGGCTCTCATGTTTGGTCCAAGGTGTGTGGGGAGATGGGGGTGGGGGGGAGAGTTTGGGGGGGGTGGGATCTGGTCTTGGCTTTCTTGCTGGCAGAGTCCCAAGTGCCACAGGGCACTAGAGTGCGTGGTGTCTTCTGGTCTCCCTTACAAAAGGACAGCATGCATCAGTGGGTCTCTACTGCCTGGCCTTATCTAGCCTCAGTCGCCTCCCAGATCCTCACTTCTAAGAGCCACCCACGGTGGATTAGGTTTCAGCCTTCTCAATACTTCACAGTGTGCACTTTGGAGGGGAAGAGCCCCCCACGGAGACTCAGTGTGTGTGTGTGTGTGTGTGTGTGTGTGTGTGTGTGTGTGGTGGTGGTGGTGGTAGTGTGGTAGCTCCAGGGCTTGGGCGTCCAGCAATCTGCCAGATTTCTTTTGCAATATTTTGCAAATAGGCCATATATTACACACAACTTTGGAGGTACAGCCTCTGGGATTCCCCCTTAATTACAGTTTCTCTTTTGAGGCAAAACACTGGTAGCCTCCTGCTGACTCAAAGCACTTTTTTTTTCTTTTTTCTTTTTTCTTTTTTATTTATTTATTTTTTTGAGCCAGGCCTAGTAGTATACATCTGTAATCTCAGCACTCAGGAGGTTGGAGACAAAATGACTGGCGATCACAAGTTCTAGACCATCATGAGCAACATAATGAGACTGTGTGACGAACCCCAAAGTCAAGCAAAGCAAAAGCATTGGCCAGGACAGCAAGCCACTCTCAGCTTGATCTCCACTAGGCTCCACCAGAAAAGCCCTTTGTAGCCAGGACCTGCAGTGCCCCACTCCACCCACCCCATCCCCTTCCCCCACCCCACCCCCACATCCCAACAACTCTCTTTTGTGGGAGTAAGTTATCTTTGAGCTTTTTCCTCAAAGAAAGCATTAGACACTAGGATTAAATCTACTGTGTGTGTGTGTGTGTGTGTGTGTGTGTGTGGTTTTTCTAGACGGGGTTTCTCTGTGTCAAACTCATAGATCCACCTGCCTCTGCCTCCTGAGTGCTGGGATGAAAGGCAAATGTAAATATTTTTAAGATTTGGCTTTTTATATTTAATTATGTTAGTGTATCTCTGTGTGTGGGTATAAGTACATGTGTCTGAATGCCAAAGGAGGCCAAAAGAGGGCACTGGGGCCTGTGGAGCTGGAGTTGCAGACGCTTGTAAGCCACCTGAGGTGGTGGGTGCTGGGAACTGACTAACTCAGGACCTCGGGAACAGCAGCAAGCACTGAGCCATCTTCTCTGCCCCATAAATGATTAAACAAAAACAAAAACAAAAAACAGCATTCCAGGCGGGCGGTGGTGGTGCACTCCTTTAATCTCTATACTCAGGAGGCAGAGGCAGGTAGGTCTCTGAGTTTGAGGCCAGCCTGGTCTACAGAGCGAGTTCCAGGACAGCCAGGGCTACACAGAGAAACCCTGCCTCAAAAAACCAAAACCAAACCAAACCAAACGTGTTCCTAGGGGGGTGGAGAGATGGCTCAGCAGTTAACAGCATTGGCTGCTTTCCCAGAGGACCTGGGTTTGACTCCCAGCACCCACCCGGCCGCTCACAACTCCAGTCTTGGGGGATCCAACATCCTCTTCTGGACTTCAAGGGCACTGCATGCATGTGCCGCAGACATACAGACCGGCAAAAAACAAAATATAAAATGAAAGAGTTCCTGGGAATCATGGGACATTGAACGTGTGGAAGAAACCAAGTCTATGTGCTTCTCTAGTGTCTCAGCGTGTCTGCTCCTCAAACGCTGTAAACAGGGGTCATCAGCACCACACCTGTTTGCTCTGAGGAGCTAGAGAAGGACAGCGTGGCAGAGGGAGCAGTCCTCTTCCAAGATGATAGCTCTGTCCTGGCCTGAGGTTTATCCGCTCCATCATCGCTTGCCTCCTCTGGAGTCAGGTGACAAGTCCAGGGAGGTAGACAGTGGGGAGAATGGGCAGGTGAGCAGGCGGGACATCCAGGACTTCTTCCAGCGTACTGCACCACGATTTCCTTTCCTTTTCTTTTCATCTCTTCTTTTTAAAGATTTATTTATATATTTATTATGTATACAATGTTCTGTCTGCATGTGTACCTGCAGGCCAGAAGAGGGCACCAGATCTCATTATGTTGTTGTGAGCCACCATGCGGTTGCTGGGAATTGAATCCAGAACCTCTGAAAGCAGCCAGTGCTCTTAACCTCTGAGCCATCTCTCCAGCCCCCTTTTCTCTTTTTCAACAACAGTCTGCTAGACAAATATCTAGACTGGAGTTCCTGCTTCCCTCTTTCCCGTATTCAAAGTCTTTTCCATCAGAAGGGTGTCTGGGATTCGCTTCCCATGCTCAGGGATCCAGGCAGGGCTCCCCGTGCACGTCCCTCTGCAGGTGCATTGTGGGTCACTGGCTTATGCTGTCAGACAGATCACAGTTATCACCACTACCAACTGCCTGGAGGAAGTGCTGGCAGAAACATAGAACACACATGCGGTCCTATTATAGAAGCAAAGGCCGTGCTCCACACAGGGCAAGGGACCAGCTCAAGGTCATGGCATACCCAGTGGGAGCACCGGCTCTCTCCTCTGCCTCCCTGTTAGGGGTGACTTGAGTGTCATGAGGTCTGGGCCGTGCCTCACTCTGTTTCAGTTCCTTTGTCTGTCCTGCGGACCTGCTACCTCCTTCCATTCAAGCCCTGGATTGGCTTGCTTCAGAGGCTTCTGAAGCCTGTCTGGAACCCTTGCTGTGCAGCCTGGGCCCTGTGGGCCTGCTTTCAGGCCTGTTCCTTGTAGCCACAAGAAAGACTTGCCTAGAGAATGTCTGTCTGTCTGTCTGTCTGTTGTCCTTTCTTCTTCTTCTTCTTCTTCTTCTTCTTCTTCTTCTTCTTCTTCTTCTTCTTCTTCTTCTTCTTCTTCTTCTTCTTCTCTTCTCCTCCTCCTCCTCCCCTCCTCC